>APFE030880075.1:159953-196721 GCA_000404065.3 Pinus taeda
GGGTTGTAGCTCCCTTCCAGGAGAGCTGGAAAACGAGAGAGAGTTGTAGCTCTCTGTAGGTTGCAGCCTGCGTACTGGTAAAGGACTGCACCAGTACATTGTAAACAGAAGTTCCTAATTTAAAGAAAGATATAGACGAATTGCAGCAGGTGGTTTTCACCCACATTGGGTTTCCACCTTATATCTGGTGTTCTTGTGTGTGATTGTATTTCTCCTTTGTTTTACTATCTCTGATTACTGGTTATTTGATGCTGCATCTCAGATTAACCAACATCATCTGAAAGTTTAAGTAAATTAAAAGTTTGCTCTGTGTACGCTGGTTTACCTCTGAATAGTTGCGTATATACGCGGGTTGAATTAACTAAAGTAGCGTATACAATTCGGTTTTGAAAAGGATTATTTGACTTGATAATACTGATTCACCCCCCTCTCAGTATTATTTCCAATAAAAAATGCCAAGTGGGTAGAGTTTTTACAGAGCTTTACTTTTGTGATAAAACACACAAGTGGTAAATTGAACATATTTTACGATGCTTTAAGTAGGGTAAATTTCATTGTGCAAGAATTAAAAGTTGGTGTTGTAGGATTTGAAGAAATGGTTGATATGTAAAAAGATGATGTAGATTTCAAAGATATATACACAGTTGTACAAAATCCAATATTTCATAAAAGAAGATAGTGGTTAGATTATCTTATCCAAGGAGGTTTATTGTTTAAAGGAAACAAATTGTGCATTCCTAAATGTACTATGAGGGAAAACATAATCAAGGAGAAACACAATGGAGGATTATCTGGTCACTTTCGACAAGACAAAACATTTTCTTAGGTAAATTCTTTTTACTATTAGCCAAAGATACAAAATGATATTAAGAGATTTGTTGAGAAGTGTAGGATATGTTAGCATGCTAAAGGGACAAGTCAAAATACAAGATTTTACCAGCCATTTCCAATACCAGACCGACCATGGGATGCAGTTAGCATGGATTTATTTTGGGGTTACCTAAAACTGAAAGGGGGAACGATGCCATTTATGTTGTGGTAGATAGATTTTCCAAGATGACACATTTCATTGCATGTAAGAAGACTAGTTATACAACCCATATTGCTAATCTATTTTTTAGAAGTTGTAATATTACATGGATTGCATGTAAGCATTGTGTTTGATAGAGATACAAAGTTTGTAGGGCATTTCTGGAGAACTCTTTGGAAGAAACTAGGTGCTAACCTTAGTTTTAGTTCGGAATACCATCCTCAAACAGATGGATAGAACGAAGTGGTAAATAGAAGCTTGGGAAACATATTGAGCAGCTTAGTGTATCAAAATCCTAAGCAGTGGGATTTGGCACTAGCTCAGGCTGAGTTTTCTTATAATGACACTCCAAACCAAAGTACTAGAATGAGTCCATTTCAGATTGTTTTTGGAATGAATCCAAGAGGTGTGTATGAGCTCAGAAATTTGGATAAACAGGAGACAAGAAGCATACAAGTTGAATATTTCGTAGAGCAGATACATAGAATACAAGAAGGTGTCAAAAGAAGATTGTAGGAAAGCAGTGGAAAATACAAACAGAGAGCTGATATGAAAAGAAGAGAGAAAGAATCCAAGTGGGAGATTTAGTTATGGTGTATTTGAGAAAAGAAATATTTCCTGCTAAGTCTTACAATAAACTAAAAATGAAAAAGATAGCACTATGTATAATTGTAAGAAAGTTTTCAAATAATTCTTATGAAATTGAATTGCGAGAAGGAATTGTAATATCACTTATCTTCAATGTTGCAAATTTGTATCCATACAAAGAGACAAAGACAGAGCTACAGAAGGAAGCTATAGAAGATGAAGTTCAAACTTTGAACTAAGAAGAACAAATGCCAAAGACAGTCAAGACAGAGGTGGACGCTGTATTAGAGAAAAGAGTATCCGAAAGAACCAAAGGACATGTTTATTTTCAATATCTAGTCAAATGGACAGGAAACCCAGTGGAGGATGCTAGTTGGTTCATAGCAACAGAGTTACAGAAGTATGGGGTAAACCCTGAAAGTCTGAGTGATGATTATTTTCTTCCCTGGGAGTCTGATGCAGGAGCATCTGGACTTAGCCAGCAATGTGATTGTTTGTCCACATGTTGTGGCTAAATGAGTTGAATTCCATTGACCTAAGTGGTCAAAAGTCAATTTTGGTAAAGAGGGTTGGATCCATTGAAAATTATCTTTCCTTCATTATTGTAATGATTAGAAAATTGTATTATTTTAGACTAAGGGATAAGTTTTTAGTATAGGTGTGTAACAGAGCTTAAGAATAGATATTTGATTGTTATATTGATTAAAATAGAGATCGAGTTGCTAGTGCAGTTAGAATAAGATTTGACTTATAAAAGATAAAAGAATGTAATGGAGAAGGATTAGCTTAGATGATTGAGAATTGAGTTGAGAAGTGAGAGTTTGAGTGATAGATAGGGTATTGAGATTGAGACAAAGGTTGAATAAATTATTGTAATTGAGCTGAAAGGGCCAAGGCTCTGTAACTTCTATTGTATTGAATAAATTGATTCAGTGTGCAACTGTGTTTTAATCATGGTGCATAATCTCGTTTACATTTGTGTATCTACGTTCTAATCCCTAAACAAGTATTTCCTCTATTTTCACACTTTAGTGGTAAATCTCAGCATTTATGTGTTTTTTGTTAATCGGATCATTTAGCATTAACGAGTAATCTTGGAGTTAAGTGTTAAACATATCTTAAGCTCTTTGTTAAAGTTTTATTTAATTCACGTGGGTTGTATTGGAAGAGTGGGAGGTGGTATATCGCGTTCCTTTCAAGTGGTAGTTGGTAATATCCCAGGTTCGTGTGATTAGATTTAGTGCTCAACATGTAGCAAACAGAGGAGAGAGAAAACAACTTTTCTGGCGTGCCTCCTAAGTGATAAAGAATGTGCTTGAGTCTGCACGAGATCACATGACGACCATTGGATCAAATGGATAGATCAAGGGTAGAAAATCAATGGGCTAGTTAGTGATCGGGGTGAGTGATGACCGTTAGATCTTGAGACAGGAGATCAATGGTGTATAGTGCAACATATGTTTAAAAAGGGAAATTCAACGTGGGACCGACAGGTTTAGTTGAAAAGCAGGATCCCCAGGATAAAGTAAGCCACATACAGAATCCGCTTGAATGCATCTGATTTGTTATAAAGTGACCATTAGTCTATTTTTAAGACTATCACCTTATTTTGATCAACCAGATCCATCAATGTCATAGTCACTTTTATAAAACTTTTGAATGCATGGTTATTTGTATGAATATACATAGAAACAAGTTCTAATTTTAGCATTTTTTTCAACAAAAATATGATATACTTCTCAAAGACTTAATTTATGTCATTATTCAATACTTTGATAGCAATATTCACAAAGTCTTATAATTTGATAGTCTTTATTAACTTGAAATCTCATTCTATTTGGAGATACTAAATACACCATTAATATCACCCATAACTCACAAAACTTCAAGGGGCACAAAGGTAATGTAATAAAGTGGTATAATGTGAAGAAGGATATTATGCAACTAAATGAATTATAAAAGAATACTAAAGAGTCTTCATATCATGTTGATAATAGAAAATCTTGTTTGATATAGACCTTGTCTCATATGTAAACTTGTTTAAGGAAAACCTTGTTTCATACATTAGTCTTGGACAAATAGTATTTATGTCAAGAATGATCTTTTAAGATATTTTAAAACTACATTATTGTGAAAACAAAATGGAATGAAGGTAAAGTATTTAAATTACTTAAAAATAAGTGCAATAAAATCAGCTATAATAGAATAGATTAGCCTTGAATTTAGAATGATGAGTTAATGATAGCATCGTCCTTGACCTCCATATTAGTAACACCTACCTGTAGGTAATAATAATAGAAAATATATACCCTTATACAAGCTTGAATTCACAATGATTTATTTTCAAAACTAAGTTTTTGATAAGGATATTTTGTGGCCAAGACAAGTTGCAATGGTAGAGACACATCAAAAATGATGCCAATTGGAAGTGGCATTGCCAGCATCAGCACCACCAACACCAACCACTCTGACACCTGAGTTAGCTATTATAATGCACTCATTGAAAGAAATCATGGAAACACTAAAAGTTGTGCCAAAAATCAATACTAAGGAAGAGAAACATCACTTTTAGGATGGAAACCTAAACGGAGATAAAGGATCAATTCTTAGAAAATCTCATGAGGATATTTCTAGGGAGCTGCAAAAAATTAAGTTCCCAAATTTCTCAAGAGGGCGAGTCATAAGGTGTGCGGAAGCATGGTTCGAAGCTATGGCTAGGTGTTTTGTGCTAAATAAATACAACTCAACCACAAATAAAAATATCACTATATTCTAGCTAAAGGGAAGTACCTTTTTGTGGGAAAATCTAGAAAGATCGTTACATATCACATAGAGCAATGTTCCCTAGGAATTGTCTGAGGAAAAATTTCACGCAAAGTACTTGACACCGTATTTTCAAGCAAATTAGGCTAGAGCACCCCACATATTAGTCTAAGGAAAAAAATTAGTGGAGGAACATGAGATGAGGTTTATGGAACTCATAAAATATATCTCCTATTTAGATACTCATGAATTCCAAGCTGAGTGTTTCATGTATGGATTAAACCCTCGAATTACGACCATGGTCAAAATGTGGAGACCATTGTTCGTAGTAGAGGTAGTTGAATGTGCTTGTAATGCATAGAAGAACCTATGGATCAAAAGGGACATCAAACCAACAAGATCCCCACAAAAAGGATTTTGTGGGAAAGTTTGCTAAAGCTTCTTTAGGAGAGGAAGTTCGAACCCACCTCCTTATGGTGGTAGGTTTACTCCAAGGGGACTAGGAACACAGACTCTAATGGTATCTAATTTTGTATCTACAATATCATCAAGGTATAGCATGAGACAATGGACCTATCAAGGAACATTCAATAGAAGAAGAAACACATGATGAAGGAACTTCATTTCAAGAAATTCATAGGACAGCATAAGGGGATCACCATAGGTTAACTTTTGGGGATATAAAGAACCCCATTTTCACTGTGATTTCCCAGAGGCTTCATCAAGAATTGTGCATATGGAATTAAAATATCTATCATTAAATATAAAATGTACTTATACAATCCACGCAATAGTCCACAATAACTAAGCACAACATCAATCCACCATAATGGAATAATCAGGTACATCTAATAATATAAAAATTAAAATCTTATTTGATTCGAGCGCAACTGACAGTTTAATTTCTTCATATGCATTAAATAAATGTGGGTTGAAATAACGTAAGAAAAAATATTTTAAATGGGTAGGAATGGATTGAGGGAAAGTACAATACATAGAGTCAAGTGTTGAGGAATGCATGGTTGATTTAGGGGTCCGTTCAACTATGTTAAAATTGTACTTCACTACCCTAGGTAATTATAACCTCATCATGGGGATGGATTTATTGGAAGATCACCAAGCTTTTGTGGATTGTTATGAAAGGATAATTCTTTGCATAAATTATGAAGAAGAGTTGATCCAAATCCAGGGTTTGAAAGGAAGGTATATTTATGCTTCATCTCAACAATTCAAATTAAGTGTTTCCTAAGAAACAGTTTTCAAGTATATGAAATAAAGGTAGTAAGCAAGGAAAATGGGCCAGCTGTAGAGAAATACCCCATGTTTCCCAAAGTTTAGTATGTTTTCCCAAGGAAGTACTAGGATCACCTCCTGAAAGGGAGAATGATCTTAGAATAGGATTAAGCCCTCGTATCAAGACAATATCTAAAACACCATATAGAATAATGGATCTAGAGCTTCAAGAATAACAAATATAGTTGAAGAAACTACTATACTTAGGACTCAACTAGCCCAGTATCTCACCTTTTGGAGAACTTATAATCTTTGTTGAGAATAAGTATGCTTCCTTGTGGCTTTGTATAGACTATAGAGAATTAAGTTGAGCTACAATAAAGAAAATGTATTCAATGCCCTGAATTGATTATCTCTTCAACCAAATGAAAGGGGATTTTGTCTTTTTAAAAATAAATCTATGTTTGGTTATCATAAATTAATAATTTGGGATAGTGATGTTCCTAACACTCCATTTCTAACATGCTTTGGGCATTATTATTTCATAATGGTGTCATTTGGGCTGATCAATGAACCCCCAATGTTCAAGAATCTTATGAATAGTATTTTTTGTATGTATATCGATTGATTTGCACAAGTATTCCTATATGTTATTATTATCTACTCCATGAATGAGAAGAATCATGAAAAAGACTTGTGAATAGTACTATCATGCCTAAAGGAGCATCAGTTATATGGAAAGTTTTCAAAGTCTTCTCTCTTTCAGAAGGATATTGATTATCCAGGTCACGTCATATCTAGAGAAGTGATCTCAATATATTCTAAGAAGGTAAAAGTAATCATAGATAGCTTGATACTAAAAAAAAAAACAAGTGTTTAGTTTTATGGGTGTAGTAGGATACCATCGAAAATTTGTAGAAGGGTTCTTAAAAATTTAAAAACCTATCACAACTATCTAGCACAAAGGAGTTTAGGATGAGTGAACATTGGCCTATGACATTGCATTCACCAACCTTAAAAAACTATTGACCACTGCACCAATGTTGTGACTACTTGTCATGGACAAAGACTTTATTTTATGTATCGATGAATTCAAGAAAGGATTAGGTGCAGTGTTAGTGTAGGACAAGGGAGTAATAACATATCCCTCAAGGAAGTTAAAACATCATGAAGAATTGTATGCCATGCATGATTTGTAGTTGGTCATTTTAGTAGTAGATTTAAATATATGGAGGAACTACCTTGTAGTTGGGAGATTTGTGCTCAAATGTGATCACGAAAAATTGAAATACTTACTTACATAAAGGGACTTGAATGTGAGGCAAATGTGTTGGAGTAATTCTTAATCGAATATGACTTTGGAATGTCATACATCAAAGCGAAAGAGAATGTAGTTGCAGATGCTCTAAGTAGAAGACCAAGGATATTTTTCGTTATACCCACTAAGGTAGACTTGAAGGAGTGAGTGCTATAAAATCTCTTGGAAGATAGATGGTATTTAAAATTGACATCTAGGCTTGAAAGTAAAAATCCAAGAGGACCCAAATTTGAGGGAGATGAGCCAGAGAAAAATGGAATGTTATGATTACGAGGAAAGATGTACATCCCCGATATTAGAGCTATCAGAAACACCACCCTCAATGAATCCCACAAGAAATTTATTATGTGCATCCTGGTGTAAAGAAAAAGTATGCTAACACGAAGGAAATTTTCTTTTGGGGATGAATGAAGGACGGTATTGTGCAATTCATTGCAAAATGGCTTTAATGTGAACATGTAAAATATGATCATCATCCCCGAGAGGGTGTTCTATAACTACATGAAATTCTTACAACCAAATGAGAGGTGTTTTATATTGATTTTTTCATGGGGCTACCTTTTACCCCAAAAAGGCACAATGTCATTTTGGCCATGGTCTATAAATTAATAAAAAGTGCTAAGTTCATTCCTGCAAAAGATACTTACGAAATTGTTAACATAGATCGAGCATTCAAAATGTAATTATCAAGTTCTATAGAGTTCCTAAGAAGGTGATATCAGATAGAGATTTGTGATTCATGCCAAATTTTTGGACTTCTATGCAGTATGTAGAAATATGGTGATAAGATTGGAATTTCTCAATAAATTTAGTCTAGATCAAGAGACATAATTCTACTCTATTGATCTGCATAAATTAATTCACAATTTAGAATAAAATTCACAAACATGCATCAATCACATACAAAAATACACATATTTATCTAGGGGAAACTAACTAGTTAAAACCCCTTAAACTTACCAGCATTAACCATATGAATATAGAATGTATTACAATTGATTTCTCTCTCCGAGATCAAACTACAAATGAATAATTATTCTCTTTACTCAATGAGAAGCTCTAAACCAAACTTAGTCAATTTTTTCCTCCTCCTGAGCTCCTATTTACTTGGGAAATTATTGAGTAAATTAGCCCCTACTCTTTAGGAATTTCCTCGAAAATGATTGCACAGTTCCCAAGGATTTTTCATTGATTGCATGGAACACATATACAGTCAAGACTAGTCTACAACAGATGTTACACTACCTTGGAATCTCCACCATAGCTAAGAAATTTGAATTCCTTACATGGATGAGCTATTTTTTGTTGATTAATTAGTTAGATGGATGATCTTTGAGTTATACTAATGTCCCACTGCACAACTAACTCCAACTAGTTTTGTTACCCGTTAGAACTATTTTAACTTAGTACAACTAGAAATAACTGAACTAGATTGCTACAAATTAGCAATCAACACATGCAAAATGAGCTCAAAGCCCAATAAGTCAAGTTTATTGGGCTAATTGAATGACAAGAGCCATAACACCTCATTTAAATACCTCCAGGTTGTCTGTTCATGTTGAAATTTCAAATTTTCTCAATTTGACAAAGGCTAAGTCAAATTGAGCCTTTCTTGCTACACTCTTAACACTCACTCTTAGCATGAAAAGGATTTCCAACCACCTTTATCCAACATCTATGGAATTTGAGCTTCCCCCTTGATAGATCCTTTGTTAAGATGTCAACATCTTGTTCCTCTATCAAAATGTATTGTATCAACATTACCCTCCTCTACATATAGTCCCATAAATGATGATGCATAATATCTATATTCTTGGATCGATCACAAAGTATCAGATTATCATAGAGCTTAATGCAACTCTAATTATCACAATTATGGTCTTTCTAATGACACGTAATTGTAATTTTATGTAAATATATGTAAACAGGAAAAATAAAATTATTTTAATGGTTGAATCATGCATTTCATGAGAAAGAGGTATTATTTTTGAGTCAAGGCTCCCATTGAGAGCCTTTAGGAATTTTGTCATCTAGTCATAAAATAATAAAAGAGTCATTTTCATGTAATGTAGACATCTTACACATTGTAGGGAGTCACACTTGTCTATGTAAAGTCATCCTCCAAGACCTTGTCACTAACCCTCATCATGTTAGCCTACAACAGTGAAATGAATCTAGAAGATGAAGTCAACCTCCCTCCAAGTGATCATATCAACCTAGAGGTCATAAGAAAAGTTGTATATATACCCATAATAGGATCAATTGGAAACACTGAATTTGGTGAAGTGTGTCGAGAAATAAGTATGAAGTATACACCTCAAGCAACCTCCATATTAGTGCATAAAAGAGGAAGGATAGAGAAGATAGTAAAGAATTTTGTTTTGGTCATTTTTTCCTCCCACGCGCGAAGGTAGAAGAACTAAAGGTATCTAGAAGAAGTTGAAGGAGCTGCTATCACTTTGAGTTGATTACTCTTTGCGTATAGAGCCTCACTAGGAGAACTTGATTCGAGGTGCAAGAAGTATCCCTCTTGTAGACACTATAAACGAAGCGAAAATTATAATCTAGGGTTTCTATGATAGGTTACAAGCCTACAATATGAGACTGAGAGTTAAAGGAATTCAAGATCAAGGGAAGGATCCGAGACCGAGAAGAGAAAGGAAACTACGATCAAGAATAGGAAAATCATCGTAGAAGAAGACATTAGTGACTTGTCCTTGGGAGGACACTAGAGTCAATGGTCTCTGTCATGGTCTTGGTATTCTTCAATTGAATATTTATAAGAAGAATTCCTTATTGGCTTTTCCTCTCAAATAGTTAGAGGTTTTGGCCCTAACTGACAATCCTACATAGTGGATCTCTTGTCTTGTATTATTTATATGGTAATTGTCTTAATGAATAGAAAACAATAATAACATAATGAAGAGAATATCATAATCCAAGAAGTAAAAGTATATCATAAGAATTTATCAAGAAGAGAAATATCCTAGTGTTGGATGTCGTAGATTTCTCAACATGGTATTAGAGCTTAGGTGCTAAACACAAGAAGAGGCATCTAATTAGAGAAGGCACACGAGAATCAAGTTTCAAAGAGGGGACAAAGAATGTCAAAGGACACCAAGCAAGAAGATCAAGACCTTCATCATACTAAAACCCTATACCAAATAAATCTACTCTAACAATAAATATTGAAATCATATTCAAGAGGGAAGCATGAAAAAATACCGAAACCCTAGAAGTATTTCCAAGATCATCATGTGGGGAAGCTCTTCAAGGTCGAAGGTAGAATAAAACACTCAGGAAGGATCTGAAGGAATATCTCTCTTATCAATCCTTCAAGGACTATTCCTTTATGAACATCAAGATGAAGGAGGAATAAAGTAGCAAATACTCAAGTATGTTTATGAATTCATCTAATACTATCAAAATTTATTTTTCAAAGGAAAGAAACAAATTAGTTTGGGCTACAAACTTCCTTTCCTTGAAGAAAAGAACAGGCCTAAATATCATCAAGAATGAAGTCATGAACTACATCAAAGGGTCAAGAACTCAACCTCTAATCCAAAATGGATCTTGGATAGAGTTCTAAGTCTAAAGTGTTCCTCACATAGGAAATGAAAGTCCAAGTATGCTCTTGGAAATAGTCCCATTGCATAGGTCTTTTTGTTCTAAATCTACTCCAATTTGAATGGGCTAAAATGGACATCATATGAATAAGTTATCGTAGAAAGAAGTCTTCCATGATCCTTTGAATAGGAGGCACATTCTTCCAAAAATGGGCTTAAGCCCTTATAAAGGAAAATTGCATCACAAAGGTTCAAACGGCGGACTTAAGGCTAGGCGGAAGGGACCCCTGATCAGTGATCTCTGACATATCGCAATCGAAGGCAGGCTATATGCGATATCGGAACCCCAGGTAGCATGACATGTGATTATGCGATTACCGATTATCATATTGGTGGATCGGCATTAGCGTATGCCATGGTATAAGAGAAGAACCCCTGGGCCGTAGTGAATGCGATATGTCGATAGCGATGTGCGATCTCGGTCATTGGATTAGGAAAAGAGATCAACGGTCCAGATTTAATCTGTGATAGCCGCTCAATGATCCCCGATTCCAGGGCCAATGTGATTCCAATAGCGATATGACGATAAGGGCCGAACCCGACGTGTTTATAGACCCGATTTCATAAATTTTGAAATCTAGTAATTCAGGATTTTAGTGTATTCTCATGTATTATGGTTTTTAGACCTCCTTCCTATGCAATTGTGATATATCGATGAAAGGTGGACCTGATAGGGTTTATAGGGGTGATTTCATAGAATTTGAAGTCTGGATTTCGCACCCGATAGTGTATTTTTGGTAAAACTCGGTGTATAGGAATTTTGTTCCATTTTTGGGTTTTCGCCTTAAGGAAGGCCCCAGTTCCTTTGTAACTACCCCTGATGATTATGCCATGCTACAAGTGGGCATCTTATAGACAATTATGTGTTTGTAATGAAAATTGAGCCATAGAGCCACAGAGCGAGATGGACAGTCAAAGAGACAAGGAGCAGAAGAATCTGCAGCGCTGTAGAGGAATGATTACACCGAGAGGAACAATTGTGGAAGCTGCATAGCTGGAAGGTTGCCTCAAAAATCCCAGAGAGCATGATTGAGACAGCAACTAGGAGAGGCAGAGAGTTTTGGAGTCACCTGGAGGTCGAGTGAACCAGAGAGCTCAATTGACAGTAGCAGAGACTGCTAAAGGTTGTTGGAAGGTTGTTAAGTGGTGCTTGGAGGTCAAGCGATCCATTAATGCACGTAGAGGCTGAGAGAAGCTCAGAGAGCTAGAGCAAGATCCAGAGCCAAGAGCTAGAGCCAGAGCTAGAGCCAATAGCCATAGTGAGAACTTGATCTAGAGCCAAAGCCAGAGCCAAGAGCTAGAGCCAGAGCCAAGAGCTAGATCCAACAGCAAAGGTTAGAGCCAGGGCTGAGAGCCAGAGCCAGAGAAAGAGGAAGAGCCAAAAGGCCTAAGAGCTTCAGAGCCAGGGATAAGATGGTGTTCTAAGCCCATTATGTTTTGTGTAAACCAGTGGAGTTGAGCGTGGAGCTTGTAAAAGAACTTATGCCATAATCCTAGAGAGCCTAGTTGAGTTGACTAGAGCTCACGAAGATGTAGCCCAAGAGTTTGGGTGAACTCCTATTTAAATTGTTGCCTTATGTGTTTGTTATTTGTTGCACTGTTTTACTATTAGATGTATTCACATATCAGCATAGACAACAAAAATTAAGCCATTTGAATAGTTTAAAAATAAACATAAGTATACACCTATTTTCAAGCACATTATTAATTTCACAATTGGTTAATCATAAGGTCTTGGAAATATTTAAGCTTTAGAAGTGGGAGAGGTTCTTGTAAACATGAAAAGATGCCTTTAGTGACCCATTTTTAGATAATGTGGTATCAGAGCTTAAGTTTGATTTACCCCACCTTCAAAGAAGGTTTTATTAGAGCTGGTAATACCAGAGAAAGTGGTATCAGATTAGAATGCTTAATTGATAGAGCAAAGATTTCTTTTCTGAAAGGTATTTAAATAGTCAGAGGTTGATTTTATGCTTGCTTGCAGACTGACTATTGTTTCAACTTGTAGAGGTGAAGTGAAAGCTATTAATAGCTCAGTCTAGGAGAGGACAACAAGGAGGAAGGGTTGAAGGCATTCTTCTTATCCCAGAGGACCTCAAAGCATTCCTTGAAGCCCAAGAGGTTTATTATAAAAGGTTGCTTGAATAAGCTCTTTTCTAATCTTGTTTGAAGTTTTTTTGTTCATTGGCATAATGACAACTTCTATAAGTGAGTCCTCCAATTTCTCCTTCATCACAAGATTCTTTGAGGGAGATATGAAGTAAGACTTGTTCATCATGATGGACAACGTGAGAGAAATGTATGGGGATGGAAGGGAGAGCAACATACTTAGAGAGAAGTTGAAATCCATGGAGGAAGAAAATCAGTTTCTTTCTGAAAAATTGCAGGAAATGGAGAGGCAAGTTCATATTGCAAATATGAACCTAGAAAGAATGCATGAGTTGGAGGCACAACTCTTTGCTGCCAAAGAAACCTTGGTCAAGTATCAGCTTGAAGAAGAGGTAAATAATTTTTGTTTGTCTTCAAATTATACTAAGAATGCTTATATTGGTTCTTTTAAAAAATATACCAGAGGCATAGGTTCCAAGTCAATGTTCAAGATGGACTATGAAGGAAACGGCTTGGATAAACATGCATAGGGTATTGTTGAACCAATAATAGTTGAGGAAAGGCCTAAGTACTTGGTGTTGGCATTATGACACAGATTTGACACTATGACACATGTGTTTTTCTTGATGGCAACTCACTCAGATGACAGATCATAGTTCAGACTCACAGAATGAAGAAAGAGAAGTATATGCAGGTTCCTCATTGACCAAGCCATGTATATACATGGGTTAGAAGACCAAAAGGAGCGTATAACATACACATGCACTTTCACAGAAGGAAAGGCACATATATGTTGGAAAACAAAGTTTTGGTCCATGGTATTTTGATACATGGTATTGGTCCAAGGTACTTGGTCCGAAGTGATGACCCTAGGTATTTGGTCCAAGGTATTGGTCCTAAGTGGCTTTTGGTCCAAAGTATTGAGTAAGGCCTAAGACTATAAAAGGAGGAGAAGATCATTAGGCAAAGGCACTCAAGTATTGAATATCTAGTGAAGAGAAAGATCTAGTACACAGGTTATTGGGTTATGGTGCATAGTTGGATCTGATCCAAGAATGAACCTTAGCGCTTGACGGAGGATAATATATAATGTTGGGACAAGATCTTAAGGCTTGAAGTGAAATATCTTTATGTGGTTTGATTATTTATTTGAATAACTGGCCCCATGTTGTTATCTATAAATATGATGATCTGGGTATAACTGATGTCTGGAATTGTTGTAAAGTTTAAATCATCATTTACAGATCTATACATAGGTTCACTTTAGAAAAGGCGTCCATACACACCAGTTCTACATATCATAACATCGTATACATCTTAAACTTGATTTGTAGATCTGTACATAGGTTTTCCTTGAGAAAAGAGCATATGCACATAGGTTTGACACATGGAAGTAGTGTATACCTCATAAAATATGTTTTAGCTGCTTTTGTTTGTTGTTGCAACATTCGGGGTTCTGATTTGGGTTTTCGTTACTGTATTCTGGTTACAAAATTCTAAAAATTGATTAATTGATTTAGTTATGTTTGGCGCAAAGGAGATTGGTTGATGCAAATATATTTCATAATTGAATGATATTATTGATGGATCCAGTCTGAAAAATTACGAAACATGGTCCCTGCAAGAAAAGAGAAGGTTGTAGCCTTTTGTAGGCTGGGACCTACATACTAGTATAAGACAGCACCAATACAAAAATTGGAAAAAGAAGTTTCTTATTAGAAAGAAGATAAAGATGATTGCAACAGGTGGTTTTCACCGATATTGGGTTTCCACCTTACATCTTGTGTTCATGTGTGTGATTGTCTATTATGTTTTTACTGCACCTAGTTACAATCTATATGGTTCTGATGCAATGATTAAAGATCAATATATGATGAATTAATTGAATCATAAGTTCGCAAGATATACGGTAGTCTCCTTAAATATAGTTGTGTATATGCATCAGTTACATTAAATGAAGTAGCATATTTGAATCTGATTATGGAAATGAAAAATTGTTGACTTGCTAATACTGATTTACCCCCCCCCCCCCCCCCAAGTATTACTTCCAACAATTAGAATCAAATCAGGTCCTTCAGAAGAAGCTTGATTGCTTGAAGGAAGATCCATCATCATGAGTAATAAAGAAAGAGAGGGATCCATCAAACCACCAACCTTTGATGGAAGTAACTTCGTTTATTGGAAGGTAAGAACTGAAACCTATCCTCAATCTCTTGGAACAAATGTATGGGAAATCATTGAAGGAGGATATACATTTCCATCGGCAGTTCCTATAGATGAAGCAGGTAAAAAGCAAGATGAAACCAATTCCAAGGTTGTGAATACACTATTGGGAAGTCTGTCACAATCAGAATTTGTCAAAGTTATGCAACTCAAATCTGCCAAAGAAATATGGGACAAAATCATTCTAAGCTATGAAGGAGACTCTTAGGTAAAACGTGCAAAACTGCAAACTCTTAGAATTCAATATGAAACTCTCAAAATGCACAATGATGAAAGTATAGCTAGTTACTTCTTATGTATAGATGATATTGTTAGTTGCATGAAGAATTTGGATGAAGAAACAAAAGAAGTTACTTTAGTTGAAAAGGTTTTATGATCATTCTCTGCTAAGTTTGAATCAAAAGTATCTGCCGTAGAAGAAAATCAGGATCTTCAGACTATTACTATGACACAGTTGCATGGAATCTTAAATTCTTTCGAGATGAGAAAAGGAGGTCCATCAGATATTAGAGAAGGTGAACTTAAAGCTTCAGGAAGAGAATAAATCAATGAATCAGGACATATTTTAGAAGGAGAGGAAGAAGAGAACATTTTCAAGAACCTTCAACAAGGTTTCAGAAGATTTAGAGGTAAACAACCTTTCAAATGTTTTGCTTATGGAAGAGTCAGTCATTATGCTGCCAAATGTCCTCACAAAGATAAGCTTGATAAAGGTAAGGAATCAAAAAAATGGAATAGAAAACAAAGTGTAAGTAAGAAGAGCTACTATACACATGAAGATAAAAATGGTTTATCAATTAGTGATGAAGATGAAAATTGTAATGACTATAGACTTTTGATTGCTTTTGAAGATAATGATTTCTTGGATGCTTTAGATGAAGATGACCTTTATGAAGAAACCTCTAAACTTAAAATCAGTTTAGAAGAGAAGAATATGGTTATAGATACTTTGACATTCTAGCTCGCTGAAAGAGAAAAACACAATGAAAAGCTAGAATGTGAAATTGTGGGTCTAAGAAAGGATATTGAGAAGAAAAAAGCTTTCAATATTAAATTTGCTAAAGGATCGGAAACCTTAAATGAAATTATCAAAGTGCAGCATTATCCTTTGATAAAGACAGGTCTTGGATATACTGAAGAAGCATCTCAAGCACAAAAGCCGTCAACCTCCACTAAAAGCTATCTTGATGTAGCAAAGAGCAGTTAATAGTTTGACAATCGTCAGCAAAGGTATAAAGTAGATCTCCAAGTAAATCAGGCTCAATTTACTTCAAGGATGAACAAAAGTTACAACCAACCTCAGGTAAATCATACCCAATATGTTTCAAGAATGAATATCAATAGAAACTATAATCACCAAGTCAGTAGATTCGATAATCGCAGGAACTTATTCAATGGCCAATGTTTTTCATGTCATAACTTTGGACATAAAGTTGATCAATGTGTTGCTTACAAGACCATCATGACTAGAGAATCACAAAATCAAAGGAATGTGACAGGGATCATGAAATGGACCTATAATAACGTTTCTCTTCTTGAAAATGAAATAGAATGCTCTATCCGCAAGAACTTCAGTCATGAAGAATCTGAATGCAGGAGTAAATTTTAGAAAACATCTCAAAAGGAGAAAAGTCCATTAAATCCCAAAAAGTGGAGAAAGAAAGAATCACAAACAGAAAGATGTGGTATAGCCTAGTATGGAAAAGGACAAGAAAATCAGTGGTACATCGACAATGGATGCTTAAAACACATGACATGTGACAAAGAAAAAATTCAGTCATATAATGCCTTAGAAAAGGAGAAGAAGGTCTCATTTGGAAATGAAACTCCTGCTGTCATAAAAGGTAAAGGCTCTATTCTCTTAAAATAAAAAGTTAAAGTTGGGTATGTTATGTATCTTGATGGTCTAAAGCATAACCTTTGAGTGTCAGTCAAATGTGTGATCAGGGAAATGAAGTAGTATTTTGATCAAATGGATGTGTTGTTCGTGAGCTTGATATAGGAGAAACCGTGATCAAAGGTATAAGAACTCCAAAAAACTTATACATACTCAAAGGAGGATGACAACAGTGTTATCTATAAGAAAAAATGATGAACAATGGCTATGGCACAGAAGACTGGGGCATCTAAGCTTTTCTCAAAGAAGAAAAGCATGCAGATTCCAAGTTGTTTGTGATCTTCCTGATATCAGCATTCCAGAAAATAGAATATGCAAATCATGTCAATTTGGTAAGAAAACTAGATCGCACTTCCCTGAAAAGGAAGGTTCAACTAGTAAGCCTCTTGAACTTGTTCATAGTGATTTATGTGGACCATCAAGGAAAAAGTCACCTTGTGGAGAAGAATACTTTATATTGTTCATTAATGATTTTTCCAAAATGTGTTGGATAGGACTTCTAAAGCATAAATATGAAGCATTTGAAAAATTCAAAGCCTTCAAATCTTTGCTTCAAAATGAATCAGATCGAAAAATCAAATGCCTCAAATCTAATTGAGGAGGGGAATTACCACGGATGAATTCTTTGATTTTGTTGAAGAACGTGGAATAAAAAGGTGATTCTCCACTATAAGGACTCCTCAGCAAAATAGAGTGGTAGAGAGGATTAACAAAACTGCTCAACAAATGGCTCGTGCTATGCTAGATGATTCTAGAACTCCTACAACCTTCTCGGGTGAAGCTGCATTCACTGCCATCACTATTCTCAACCAAGCAAATGTTCAGGTAAACAACACTCGAACTCCACATGAAATTTGGTATGGTAGGACTCCTACTATAAAATACTTCAAAGTTTTTGGAAGAAAATGTTACATCAAAAGCACTGATGAAAAACTTGGTAAGTTTGAACACAGAGTAGATGAAGGTATTCTCCTTGGTTATAATAAAAGGCTTGGGAAAATTATTGAAAGTATTGATGTTGTGGTTGATGAAGCATGCAAAAATCCAAAGCAAATAAAAATCGAAGATTGTGAAGATGATGAGGATTATCCTCACAAATCAAATTAGACTAATTCTGAAGAAAAAACTAATGAAGCACCTGAAGAAGAGATAACGGTAGAAGAAAAGACTTCGTCCAAGTATGTTCAGAAAAATCATCTAGAGACTCAAATTTTGGGACAGGAAGAGGTAGGAGTGTAGACAAGAAAAACTATTACATAAGCTTCAAGTTATCTAGCATTACTATCCTCCATCAAGCCTCAAAATGTAAATGAGGCATGCAAAGATGAAAATTTGGTCAAGGCCATGAATGAAGAACTTGAGCAGATTGAAAAGAGAAATACTTGGGAATTAGTTCTTAGACCTCATGATAAGAATATCATAGGAACTAAATGGATATTCAAAAACAAGCTAAATGAAAATGGAGAAGTTATTAGAAACAAGGCCATAATTGTTTGTAAAGGATATGCTCAACAAGAAGGTATAGATTTTGAAGAAACTTTTGCACCTGTTTCTAGACTTGAAGCCATATGAATGTTTCTTTCTCTTTCTAGCTTTCAAAATTCAAAGTATACCAAACAAATTTAAAATCTGCCTTTCTTAATGGAGACTTAGAAGAAGAAGTCTATATTGAGAAACCAGACGGATTCATTCTTGGAAATGGTGCAAAACTTGTATGTAGACTTAGAAAGGCTCTCTATGATCTAGAACAAGCTCCAAGGGCCTAGTATTACCGTCTTGAAAAATATCTCCATAAAAAAGTTCTTTCAAAAGGATCAGTTGATAAGAATCTATATACAAATATTAAAAATAATAAATTGCTAATACTTGTCGTGTATGTTGATGATATCATTTTTGGTAGCAATGAATAAGCCATGAGTTGAAATTTTGCTTCGATAATGCAGTAAGAATTTGAAATGTCCCTGCATGGTGAGCTTACATATTTTCTTGGTCTACAAGTTCAACAAAATAAATATGGAATTTCTCTGTCACAAACCAAATATCTCAAGCAGATATTGAAAAAATATGGCATGGAAGATTCTAAACCAATATGTACCCCAATGTTAACAATATGTAATCTTAGCTCAAATGATGAATCAACAATAGTAAATCAACCAACCTACAGATCCATGCTTGGCAGATTGCTTTATCTAATAGGTACCCGACCAGACATCATGCATGTAGTAGGAATAGTTGGAAGATTCCAAGCAAATCCAAAGGAATCACAACTTCAGGCAGTCAAAAATATTTTCAAATATCTTCAAGGAAAACAAAATTTTGGTTTATGGTATCCTACAAATAGAGATCCTACACTTCATGCATATACAGATGCAAATTAGGCAAGACGCGATGATGATAGAAAAAACACTAGTGGTTGTGCATTCTATATGGGTTCCAGATTAGTGTCTTGGTTCAGGAAGAAGCAAATTTCAATTGCATTATCTACAACTAAGGCAAAATAAGTGGCTACTGCATCTTGCTGCACACAACTCCTTTGGATGATGCAAACATTGCAAGACATTCAGATCACATGTACTCCACCCATCTCCATTCTGTGTGATAATACAAGTGCCATCAACATTTCAAAAATCCAGTCATGCATTCCAAGACCAAGAACATACCCATCAAATATCATTTTCTACGTGAACAAGTGCTTGAACAAAAGGTCAAATTGGAGTATGTTCCCTCCAAAGAACAAGTTGCTGATATATTCACGAAACAACTTCCTAGAGAGACATTTGAATATCTCAAACAAAGCTGGGAGTAGTTGATGCATCATCCTGTTGTTAAATCTTATCTATTTCAGAGAAAGGTTGTTATACGTGAGTTTCATAAAGCGTTTCTGCATACATACGTTGGTTTTTGTGGGTATAGTCGTGTATATGTTGGTTTTAGGAACAACAGTGGGCCAAGGCTGATGATGAAAGGGGTCTGATATGATTAAGTGATTTATCTGCTCTGCTTGATGATGGTTACAATCTGTGGATGACATGTGGAAATATGCTGGCTCTCATAACATGTTGATAACTTGATGTATATCTGATTGATGATGATGCCTTGATAACGTTTCTACTATATGAAATGATCATAGCTGATAGTGTTCATTTGGCATAGGTTTAGGCGGAGCATATACTACAAAACATGCATTGTTATCATTATCTTAAAAAATCTTGGTACAGATTCACACAGTTTTTTTTTATTCAAGTGGAATAGGTTCAGGGGGAGAACATGGTTGCTGGTCTAGATGCTAATTGACAGATGTTGTTGATGATAGTTGCTAATGAATATCATGGTCTTGTTTAAGATATTTGGTCTCTGTAATATATGTCATGTATATCTTTTAATGTAAAGGTCATGAAATGACCTATTGTTACCGCACTATGCATGGGATGGATGATGTAATGTTCTTATTTTGACATGTATAAACAATTTGTATATCCCCACTTGGTTGAGTGGATGTGTCAAACTTGGTATATCCACACTTCATTGGGAGATGGATGTATGTATGAGCCATTGGTGATAAGAAGGTCATTTATGATGTATGTATAAATTCATGTTCTTCTATTAGAACATTTGTTTTCTTACCTTTCTTATATTCAGGGGTAGCACAAACTCACTCGTGAAGATCAATCAACACACTTTAGCATATCAGAGAATTTAGCATGTACTCAGGGGGAGCATAACCCTTTTCCCTCAATGACAAAGGGGGAGAGTGACTTGGGGTTGCATCAAGTCCACAGGGGGATATTGTTGGCATTATGACACAGATTTGGCACTATGACACAGGTGTTGTCCTTGATGGAAGCTAAATCATATGATATATCATAGTTCAGACTCACAGAATGAAGAAAGAGAGGTATATGCAGGTTCCCCAATGACCAAGTGGCATATACACGCGAGTTAGTAAACCAAAAGGAGCGTATAACATACACATGCACTTTCACAGAAGGAAAGGCATGTACATGTAGGAAAACTAAGTTTTAGTCCATGGTATTTGGTCCATGGTATTTGGTCCATGGTATTTTGATCCATGGTATTGGTCCAAGGTACTTGGTCCGAAGTGCTGACCCCAGGTATTTGGTCCAAGGTATTGGTCCTAAGTTGCTTTTGGTCCATGGTATTGAGTAAGACCTAAGACTATAAAAGGAGTAGAAGATCATTAGGAAAAGGCACTCAAGTATTAAATATTTGATGAAGAGAAAGATCTAATATACAGGTTATTGGGTTATGGTGCATAACTAGATCTATTCCAAGGATGAACCTTAGCACTTGATGAAGGATAAGATCTAATGTTGGGTCAAGATCTTAAGGCTTCAAGTGAAGTATCTTTATGTGGTTTGATAATTTATCTGAATAATTGGCACATGTTTTAATCTATAAATATGATGATCTGGGTATAAATGTTGTCTGGAATTGTTGTAAAGTTTAAATCATCATTTACAGATCTTTATGCAGGTTCACTTTAGAAGAGGCATGTATACACACTGGTTCTGCATATCAAAATAGCATATACATCTTAAATTTGATTTGCATACCTGTACGTAGGTTTGTCTTGAGAAAAGAGTGTATGCACGTAGGTTTGACACATAGAAGTAGTGTATACCTCATAAAATATGTTTTAGCTGCATCTGTTTACTGTTGCAATGTTCTAGGTTGTAATTTAGGTTCTAGTTATAACATTCTGAAATGTGATTGATTGATTCAGTTATGGTTGGTGCAAATTAGATTGGTTGATGCATATATATTTGATAATTGAATGATGTTATTGATGGATCCAGTCTAAAAATTTATGAAACATGGTCCCTAGAAGAAAAGAGAAGTTTGTAGCATTCTGTAGGCTAGGACCTACTTACTAGTAAACATATCAGCTAGTACAAGAGCTAGGGGGTTGTAGGTCCCTTCCAGGAGAAGTTGGAGAACAAGAGAAGGTTGTAGCATTCTATAGGTAGAAACATGCGTACTAGTATAATAATACACGAGTACAAAAATTGTAAAAAGAAATTTCTTATTAAAAATAAGATAGAGATGATTGCAACAAGTGGTTTTCACCCACATTGGGTTTCCACCTTATATCTTGTATTCATGTGTGTGATTATTTGTTATGTTTTTATTCCACCTGGTTAATATTTATATGGTTCTAATGCATTAATTAAAGATCAACATATGATGAATTAACTGAATCATAATTTTGCAGGATATACGCTAGTTGCCTCAGATACAATTGCGTATACATGCAAGTTACATTAACTGAAGAAGTGTATATGAATCTGATTATGGAAATGAAAATTTTTTGACTTGCTAATATTGATTCACCCCCTCTCTCAATATTATTTCTAACAATTGGGTCTTGGCTGTGGACAGTCTTATTGAGAAAGTTCCAAAGTTGCCATGAAGACAATTGAAATAGTTCCAAGAAGGAGTTTCATTTCAGGTCTTCTACCTCAAGAGTGTGAAGATTGTATTCATGGAGAATGCAATAGATTGGAACATCATTTGCAGGATGCAGGATGCAGGTGTTCATAAGCATGCACTTGAACCAAAGAGTTTTGGAAACTTTGATAGCCTTGAAGAGATTGATGGCGTTCCAAAGAGAGCCACTTCTTCATTCAGTTGAGCTCCTCAAGAAGGCAATAATGGTGAAAGGGAAAGGTATAAATCTGTTTCTAACCATATTCCTTTTGATTATGATAAGCATGATGAATTTCCATATAAGTGTGGGAAAATAATTGCATGTTCCTTTTGTGGTTTGGATAATCATAATGTTTCTAGATGTTGGAAGATAATGGATTCATACAAGAAACTTTTGAAGGAAAGGAAGCAAGAAGCCAAAGGTCCATTAGACAAGGCAAATCATGTTGTCAAGAGGATGCACATGTGTTGCACGTACTTCCATAAGCAAGGGCATCTTGCTGAAAGGTGTTGGACTCTAAATCCAGCAATGCTTCCATAAAACTTGGAAAAGGTGGAAAGAGAAGATGGCAGAAATGGAAAGTAAGTTTCCATGGATTATGTGTTTTAGGATGATTCACATATTGATGCTAATGTGCAGAAAAAGGAAAGACCTTTGAAATGGATTGTTAAGAAATGATTAGAGTTCTTATCCAATTAAAGATTGCATGTCTTTTTATTTCATGAATCTATTTGCATTTCCTTGTTAATGGAATGCAAGTTGCATGATTTTACCAAGAAGGTGAATGGAAAAGTTGAGTAGGACACTCAATTTGTTGCTGCAACATTATATTTCATTTTAGCTTCGAAAGTATAGTGTGCTTAAGTGAAATTTGAAGGATGAAATGCATGCATGAGCATGATATGCATGAACACAGTGATGTTGATGATTTCCTTGTTTTTGAACATGTGTGTGTGATTAACTTGAAGGGTTGATTGCTTTGGCATGCATTTAATGTTAATATTGACTTGAGAAAAGATGATTTGGTCCCCAAGATGGAGATAATGATAAAGTGTTTCATCTTTTCAAAAGAATCCTTCAGATCTTTTCCACATGCTTGACTTGAAGGGTCATTTGTTTTTAAGGCATGTTTTGTGGTCTTGTTAGCTTGTCCATCATTTGTATGTAGATGTAAGACATGGAGGTATTCACTAGATGTGAAAATATGTTTCTTTGATGGCCTAAACTCCATCCAGTTGTTGTCTGTATTTCTATTGTTGTTAACAGTTGTTTTTGACAGCTTGTCAAACAGGTACAAATGAAAATTTTGTGAAGAAAATGTAACTTCACATTTGTTTGAGCCACCTTGGATCAATGATCAAGGAAGAGAAGTTAAAACTACCTTATGTGACCATTTCAGTAAGAGATTTTCATGAAGTCAAGGAGGAAAACAGTTCTTCCCAAGAGGAACAATACATCTAGGAAGGAGAGTGGTCTTTCCAAGAGGACCAACACATTCGAGAAGGCGAGTGGTATTTGTTGTTTATTTCCTTCTTAGTATGTCTTTCAATGAAACTTGACCTTTGTTGTTTGGATTTTCCATTGCTATTGTGCTTGCTCCTATAGCCCGGCCTTTTAATCTTAGGTTCAGGTTAATAGTGCAGTCGCTTCTAATACCATAATATTTCAGTTGGATCTCTTCCTATAATACTTTCCCTGAGAAAATAAAACTTTGAGAAAAGATTGGAATACATGTAGCCTCCTGATCCTTTTGCTTTATATCAATACCTAGATATATTTCCGCAACCCATATCAATATTGACTTCCCAAATACTATTTTGATAAAAACCTGATATATATTCTCTGGATCTACGGTTAATTCACTGCTTTCCTCTCTTGGCGACTATTGCCTTAAACTCATTCTTCATGAAGCCCTGGTGAAAGAGGTGCATTGCCTTACATGCAGCACAATTCCTTTTTTGGGGGAATGGTAAAGCCCATTCACCCTCAATATATCCTTTTGGTAATTTAGTAGAATATGCATATCAGCCGTTATCCAAAAAAAGGCATTAGAAAACATGTCGACAGAGGTTCCAATAGGGATAACTTGTGGAAGGGCAAGAGCGGGGTGATTGGGTATTTCCAACCCGCGACCATTTTGTTGTACATCCACAAAGAAAATGTTGTATTTGAAAAAAGATCGTTTGTACTAGTAGTGATTGCATGCCATAAAAGTACATCCTCGACTTGTATAGGAAGCATCTTCTACATTCCTTGCTTCGTTCCACTTATGCCCATTGCTGGAACTGACTCGCTTGCCTTCGAGATTTCGCCCCATTTCTTGGAGTAACGAATCCTAGATTTCAAGGTTATCTTAAGAATGGTCGTGAATGGCGTGAGTTTGAGTCCTTTGCATGCCTTCTAATCAACCGCCTTCTCAGTTGGAATATCACCATATTCATAAACCCTTCTGCGACATGAGATTGACAATTGCGTATGAGATGGGTTCACCTGGATCGTAGCCGGAGCAAGATGAGGAATGCAGTCTACATTTGCGCACTCAACATTGCCATTAAACCTTGTGAAAGCCATGTTTTCTTGTTTGAGGCAATATATCAATGCAAAAAAAAAATTACACTTTGTATTTTCACAATAATGTTTTTGCAAATGACTCTTTATGGTCTTTAAAAACAAATATTGAACAATTTTGGCATGAATCCATGGATCAATATTGTTGTTAATATTAAGCAGAAGATGAATGATCATATCACTTTATGTCTAGACCATATCATAATTGTTAGATTTTGTAACTATAAATGCATATTAATACATACTCAGAAAATAAAATTTACCTTCAGACACATTAGAGCATGTTAATCTTACCCAACTCCTATGTGTCTAAATATCCTAACATCCCCTCTTTAGAATGATTTAGGTCAAGATTGAATGATTTACAAGGTAGAATGATAGAAGGGATGGAGAACTAAAATGCACTCCACATTAATCAAAATTTCATGAACTCTTAACATAAGTTGATGATTGAAAACTTTAATCCCTTAAGATATATTATGAAAATATTTCCAGCTTGATCATTTGCAAGGCAAATTTTTTTTTTAAGAATGTGATCATGAATAAGCTTTATGTTGCAGAACATGTGTAACTTAATATATTTATTGCAATGATGTTGAATTAACTTTTTTGTGATCTTGATGACATTCTAATTGTGAGTCAATAGTGTAGTCAAATGTTGCTATTGAAATTCAAATTTTAAAATATTTATCTAATCTATAATACTTTTTGACTTGGATTAAATGTTACTCAATACTCTACTTTTACTAAACAAAAACAATATCTTGTCATTTCTCAAAATCCCAGGTGATGGGTACAGAAGAAATATTGAATCATAAGTGATAATATACTTCTGATCGTCAAGGTCACTAGCCCAACAAAAAATAGTGAAAAACAAAGGAGCCACTCCTAAATTGCAGTGCATTCCAACCAAATTATATACCATCTATATTGGAATATCATATTTTTTTCTCTCCAATGGTTCCCATTAGGTGTTTTCATATACTAAGCAACGAGACCTACAACATAGGAAATCTGAATATGGATATGAATAATGTTTATGGGAATTTGGAGGTTAAAAAAAGTCCCTTGAAACAAAAAATATATATTATTAAAACCAACTTTAAGAGAAGCAATAATATTAGTGATGGTGATATAAAACAATAGGGTAAATATTTCTAAAATTAATGGAAGAAAAATTATTTCTTAACAACTTATCTTGTTATAACACTACTAGATTTTGAAGCATAAGAACTCATTGTGTGCAAAACCAAATAATGCATCCAGCAAGTACTCACACTGCATACTCCTCATAGACCCATAGTGAGGTAAAATAGAAATACATAGAAAAATGTGATTCTTTTAGATGAATACCCACTCTATGTACTTTTGATGGATGCATGGTTAGATAAATTAGAAATACACAAAAATAATATGTTTCATTGAAAAGAAACAAATTTATTCATCTGTTTCTATTTGAATTTGTTATATGTCTATCAAAAGTGTGTAAAGTATATATATATTTGGCAATAATATCATTCTACATCTAATGAGTCAGACACTTGAAATTTTAGTAAATTTATAAGTGCATACATTGAAAGAATGATTTAATAAAGTATTTTCCTTCTTCCCTTTAAAAATTTCATATTGTTATTTTATTTTTTTAATTATTATTTCATTACTTTCCTTTGGATGCCAAATTTATATCTTAAGTTCCCCCTAATAGCAAAAAAATTGTGCCAACTAACTAATTGTACAAATTTCCATCTACTTTTTGCGTAGCATAAGTGACATATTGTTTGACTCTGGAATAGAGAGGAGAAGGGGTTAGTTTACTATCTTCTCTATTAAAAGAATAAAAAAAGAATACATGCATTATGAGACTATGAAAGAGAAATTCATTCCTTGGTTTGAAATACTTAGATTCTAAGTAAATAATGAAAACAATCTGAGTTTCTTATTTTAATTTTCTTTTAACGATTGTTTTCACATGTTTTAGAATATTGGGAACACTATAATGACTTATCTGAAACTGTTGGTTGCATAAGAATATTAACATGCATATGATAGCTACATACACATGCATCACATACACTATAATAATATACATACTAATTAATTATGAAAAATATATAAGTATAGATAAATAAGCTAATACTAAATTATAATTAAATATACAACTTAATTATTAAATCTAATTATAAATTTCTTAATTAAATAAGTTATTTATATATTAACTAATTTGCAATTAACAAAATTATAAAGTCGTTAATTAAATGACTTATTTTAGAAACTTAGTTATCACACCTAATTGTAAAGATGTTAATTAAATAAATAAGTTATTTAAAACAACTCGTTGGTAATTCCAAGGACGGACTCAATCAATTAATTAATTGTTATAAATACTGAAAAATACAAAGATCAATAAAATTAAGGGTTATAATAATTCAACAACACAATGAGCCATGACATAATGGTTATGATGTTTTGAATAGCCAAAGGGCAATTGGCCACATGGAGCTAAAAATACCATTCATCGTGCTGTCGTGTGGAGCAAGTCAACAAAGTTTAAAAATAATTATTAATGGAGAGGTGTTGGGGACGTTACGGACATCGATCTCGGGAAGTTGATCATATTTAGGAAAAGAGGAATATGTTGATTTCGGAAGGGAGGCAGAGGACTTGGAGCAACGACATCCAACGACATGAGATGGGAGAAACTACATACTTATATTTATTTTGGTAAATTCTATGTAAAATTAGCTTCTATATTGGAAATCAATTTTTTTTTGGAGTTTTACACATGTAATCATATCTAGTTACAAACTCTTGAAGCAAGTAAAACAACGTCAAATCCAATGGTGGAAACACTTCTGCACTGAATAGGATAGTTAATTACTACACGCAATTGTGCAGCGAGGTGGGTGTGGATCTTAGTCTATTTCAAATTTTAACTCCTCATTATATTATTTATCTTACACTGTCAGTTTTTAAACTTACAACAAATATCAAAGAGATTTTAGAATAGTTGGTGAGGGAGTGCCTTGTTAAGACACTTCGTAAGCAAAGGTCACCAGTTCTAGTCTTACTAATACTATATAATTCAGCATGGTTTCCACTTAGATGCCTCTGAGTCGTGACCTCTCAACCACAAAATAAGAGTGATTTTTAAGATACCCACTCATGAATAAAAAAAATAAACCCACAACAAATCAGTTATTATATTATCATCTTAAAAATAAATGATAATCCAAAACCTTAGGATGAAAAAAATGCTGGCGACAAAATCTCTAATTAATCTAATGTCTCCGTATCCCATCCCCTATTAATATATTGCTAATGTCTTCAAAATCTCACATTCTATAATAGATAGCATAGCACAGCGGCTTTATGCCATGTAAAGAATTGTAAACGAAACCATGGGAAATAAATGATGATTCTATATGTAGGGTTGAATACCATAAAAAAGAAAAAGGATGTGGAGTATTATATAAAATTCTTAGATGAACAAAGTTCATACACATGAAAGTATGATATCATAAACGATTGAGAATTACAGAATATTCTATTTCAAATTTTAAGAGGAATAGAGTAAATACCAATAAAAATATGTGGAATCATGCCCACAAAGAAACATCCACATTCATTCATAATGGAAATGGAAACATTCACATTCATTCATAATGGCAATGGAATTCATGCAATGTTTAAATGAAAAGTTGCAACTCACTCCCTTAGGAAAACAAACAGGGGTAGTCCCTCAACAATTGTATCATTATATTGCATTTAAATATACGATTGGGGTTGTCTTTATGTTGTTTTTTCAAATGGAAAACTGAAAAATGAAATAAGAACTTTACAAAAATAATAATGTGTAACTTAGCATCTACCCACTCCCATTCCATAAAATGGAATGATTAAAGTAAGACTAAGAGTAATATTGATAGATATTGTTGTGTAACTAGCATCAAACCACTTCCTTGATGGAAGTATGGCTTTTAAAGATAAAAATGTAGCCATTTTTCATGATTGTACGTAAATTTTTATGTAAATTTGTTATCAAATATTTTTAAATATTATATATTATATATATAAATCGGTTAGCTCGTATGGTCATGATACGGAATATTTATAATTGAATCACATGCATGACTTAATACTCTATACTACAACCACTACCAATTTAACTTAGAACCAAATTTTTTTATATTAAAATATAATATTCTTACTTATATTTTTTTTAATATTTACAGAATCTTAATTATTTATTAATTTAATAAAATTAAATATAAAATTTTCATAATAATAATTATATTATAGTTTATATAATTTTTATGAATTTTTTTATAACTTAATATGTATAATGTTTATATACGACCACTCCCAATTTAGCTGCCAAATCATATTTACTTGTTATGTTATAATATAACCTTTTAAATTATATTTTATATTAATATTTACAAAATCTTAATTATTATATTAATCTATTAACCATATTTATTTTTAAAATGAGATATTGATTATTATTAATAAAATGAATACCTTAATTTTTATAATAAAAATCAACATAATTATATTTTTTTTTCCAAATTTCAATATAGATTTTCAGACTACTAAGATAAATGATAAATGATTACTCAAATATACTCTTTTGAAAATGTCACAATCTAACACATGCATATCAACTGGCATGATATTTTGACATATAATTTCACTCATATATTATTGTTTATGAGCATTGAATATCCAGCGCAAAAAAAACCTTATCTAGCTAAGATATGTTTAAAGAATTAGTTAGATATGATTTATGGTTGTTAGAGAATTAGTTAGATATAATTTTTGGTATTTTTAATAATTGTATTTTTCGGGGTCATGAAAGTAATTAAAAGTTTCTTAGAATAAAATAAAATATATCCAAGAGTTGTTAATAAACTAAAATTTTAAAATTAAAGGAAACACTCCCTATATCATTCCCCTTATTAAAGCAAGGTCTTTTGCCATTGAAGGCATGGCTATGAAAAATAATTTAATGTATAAATACTTTTATATGAGAGAGCCCTTGTAACACTACCTTAATTCCAAATATACCATAGGCCAAAGGGGATGAAATCATTTATGGTGCAAATATCTAAATGATTTCATCCATGTTTTTCATGACATGTGTTTATATACCTTGGGCATATAATAGTTATCCCTTGGGTTTAATATTATTCCCTTGGGTTTATAACCCCATGGGGTTTTAGTATTAATCCATTACGTTTATTACTTCCTTGGGTTTAATATTATTCCATAGGGTTTATAACACCTTGGGGTTTTAAAACTAATCCTGATTGCTTTTAGTATCAATCCCTTGGGTTTATTAATCTAATAGGTTCATATTCCTAGGATATAATATTATTCATAAGGTTTGTAATATTAATCATAGAATTTATATAAATCTCTTGGCTTTGTCATCATCGTCAACCATGTGCAACCATGGACCAATGTCACATTATGACAAAGGTTGTCTCAATATGAAAATTAATCATGGTCAACCATAGTCAAATGTTGCATTTTGACAAAGATTGTCGCCACATGAAAATCAAGCATGGTAAAACATGGTCAACAATGTTTATTTTAGGGTTTGTTTATAATATTTATCTTAGGTTTTATATACCTAGGGTTTATAATATTAATTCCTTGGGTTTAATATTACTCGCTTGGGTTTATAATCTCTTAGGTTTTTAGTATTAATCCCTTAGGTTTATTATTCCCTTTGGGTTATAATATTAATATGCTCGGTTTAATAATCTATGGGTTCATTTTCCTAGGGTGTAATTTTATTCATGGGATTGATAATATAAATCAGTGGGTTTATATAAATCCCTTGCGTTTATAATCACGATTAACCATGGTCTAACACCACATTGTCACAAAGATTTTCTTAATATGAAAATCAACCAGGGTCCAACGTCGCAATGCGATAAAGGTTGTCTCGATATGAAAATCAATAATGTTGAGCCATGATCAACCATGGTCCAATGTCATTTTGTGACAAAGATTGTCTCAATATGAAGATGAACCATGGTCAACCATGTTCAACCTTGTTTATATTATGGTTTATAATATTTTTCTTAGGTTTTTTATACCTTAGATTTATAATATTAATCCCTTGGGTTTATAATACCTTGGGGTTTTAGATTTAATCCCTCGTGTTTATTATTCCCAATATCGCATTGTGATAAGGATTGTCTAAATATGAAAATCAATCATGTTCCAACATCTCATTGTGACAAATATTTTCTCAATATGAAAATCAACCATGTTCAACCATGGTTAACTAGGGTCATATTGTGACAAAGATTGTCTTTTGATCCAACATCACATTGTGTCAAACATGGTTATCCATGGTAAACCATGTTTGAAGGTCGCATTGTGACAAATATTGCGTGAGTATTAAAACCAAGCATGGTCAATCATGTTCAACCATTTTATATAACCATGGTCACGTTGTGAGAAATGTTGTCTCTTGGTCCAACGTTACATTGTGACAACCATGGTAATCCATGGTCAAGAATATTCTAACCTCACATTTACTAATGTGGTTGTGCTAGCATAACCACATTAAAAAATAAACATGGTCAGTAATGGTCAACCATGGTCAGTAAACATAGTCAAATGGTGACGAAGATTGTCTTAATATGAAAATCAAGCATGGTAAATCATTGCCAACCATGTTTTTTAGGGTTTATAATATTTATCTTAAGATTTATGTACCTTAGGTTTATAATATTCTTCCCTTGGGTTTATAATATAATAATTTAGGTTTTTAGTATTAATTCCTTAGGTTTATTGTTCCCTTGGGTTCATAATATTCATCTTAGTGTTTACATACCTTAGGTTTGAAATATTAATCCCTTGGGTTTAATATTATTCCATAGGTTTTATAATACCTTGTGGTTTTAGAATTAATCATGTGGGTTTATATTATCAATCCCTTGGGTTTATCAATCTAATGGTTCATATTCCCAAGGTATAATATTATTTGTAAGGTTTCTAATACTAATACTAGGTTTTAATATAAGTAACTTGGGTTTATAATCATGGTCAACCATGCCCAACCATGGTACAATGTCACATTGTGACAAAGACTGTCTCAATATGAAAATAAACAATGGTGAAACATGGTCAAATGTTGCATTGTGATAAAGCTTGTCTTAATATGAAAATCAACCATGGTAAAACACGATCAACCATGTTTATCTTAGGGTTAATATTATTTATCTTATTTTTTATATACCCAAGGCTTATAATATCAATCCCTTGGGTTTAATATTACTCGTTTGGATTTCTAATAACTTTAGTTTCTAGTATTAATCGCTGGGTTTCTTATTCCCTTTGGTTTATAACATTAATCTGTTGGGTTTAATAATCTATGGGTTCATTTTTCTAGGGTGTATCATTATTCATAGGGTATATAATATAGATCCTTGGTTCTAATATAAATACCTTATGTTTATAATCATGGTCAACCATGGTCCAATGTCACATTATGACAAATATTTTCTCAATATGAAAATCAACCATGGTCCAGCATTGCAATGTGGAAAAAATTGCCTTAATATGAAAATCAATCATATTGAACCATGATCAACCATTATCCAATTTCACATTGTGGAAAATATTATCTCAATATGAAAATGAACCATGGTCAACCATAATCAACCATGTTTATTTTAGGTTTTATATTATTCATATTAGAGTTTCTATACATTGCATTTATAATATTAATCCCTTGGGTTTGATATCATTCATGTCGCATTGTGACAAGGACTGTCTCAATATGAAAATCAACCATGGACAACCATGTTCCAATGTCGCATTTTGGCAACGATATCTCAATATGAAAATCAACCATGGCAAACCATAGTCATATTGTAACAAAGATTATCTCTTCATCTAATGTCACATTGTTTCAAGCATGGTCATCCATGGTCAACCATGTTCCAATGTTGCATTATGGAAAATATTCTACCAATATCAAAACCAAACATGGTGACATTGTGACAAAGATTTTCACTCGATCAAACGTCACATTGTGACAACTATGCTCAGTTTTGTTCCAACTTTGCATGTACTAATGTCGTTGTGATAGCATAACAAAATTAAAAATGAAACTCACCCGGATGCGGGTGACATTCAGTGAATTTATGGAAAATATGAAGAATGACAACGAGAGGACAGGCCACTTAGCTAATGGCGCCTCTCCCCATACCACCATGAGTCAATTTCTTGGCAGACCACATGTAGCATTTAATGCAGGCTCGAATCGAGAAAGAGCTATTAACTGCTCAGACATGGATTCCCCTTAGCTCGTTGTTTCTCCTTCTCCCTTGTTCCACTATAACTTCTTGCTCCAAGCTTCGGAACCTAGCTCCAACACAGTTACTAGGCGTCACTGTTGGTTAGCTTGTTGTGTCAATTTTCAAAATGGGCATCACCATTCCCATTCTAGATTCTACCAATTAACCATCACTTAGCCTGACCCTACTCCCCATCTGAATCCCTCTATCATCGCTCCCTCTGAACACTCAGCGAGAAATTCTGACATGGTTCGACATCGCATGAGAAGTCGAAGAGGAAGAACTTGGGGAGGTAGTTCCCGCCCTTAGATTGAGCCGAATCCTGAGCCTGATGCCTCCACTCCTTCCCCTGAACTGTATCAACCCCAGAGATATGGTTTCGGAAGATATCCCAATACTCGTAGTGGACAGGGTCATGCTCTATCTCCTGGTGCAAGTCACATAGATTTTATGATTCACTCTACTAGTTTTCCTTTGCCCCATCATCCCACTCCCCACTCAAACCAATTTAGATTTTGTAGCACACTGAACAGGCCAGTAATTACTACTACAATCACCATCCTTTTCACCAAAGAAAATGAGAAGCCAGCTACTCAGGCGAAGAATTCTGACTTGCAGCAAGAGGAGGCTCCCAGGCACAGAAATGGCCGAGACACAGGAAAGAATTTGTTGGACAAAGGTAATGTTTCTCTACATGGAAAGAACATTGGTGGCACTCAGCATGTTGAGGGTGGGAGCTTTGGTGCCACACGCTCCCCATGTCGAACTGGAAATGAAGGGTTAGCTCCGAAGGTGGCGGCTGGCAGCCATGGTGACGTCCATCTGGCAAATGGGCCACACGGTGGAGGAGGATGAATGGGCATGTCCAATTGTTGAGGAACCCATCCCAGACAAATTTAAATGATATGACGTGGATGCCAGGCATCTTTTGTCTAGTCTTTTTTGTTATGTTAGTTCTACTGGAGTCTGACTGGATCTTTTTTGTCATGGTAAAACTTCACTGGTTTTTGTTGTTTCCGGTCTTAAGGACTGATATCCCATCTGGGTGTTTTTGTCTCTGCAGATTGGTTTCCCCAATATTGGGACAATGCAGATATTCTCTGAAATACTATGTTAAAATTTGCTAAGGCTTGGTCCTCTCTATACATTTTCGTTATATATTAATAGATTAACGTAACTTAGAAAAAAAAACATTAAAAATGCAACTTGGTAAGTCATCGTCAATCATGGTCAAACATGGTCAATAACCGTGGCCACATTATGATACATATTGTCTCAATAGGATAATTAACCATGGTCCAATGTCTCATTGTCACGGAGATTGTCTTCATATGAAAATCAATCATGGTCCAACATCACATTGTCACAAAGATTGTCTCAATATATGGTAAACCATTTTCAACTAGGTTTATTTTAGGGTTTATAATATTTTATCTTAGGATATATATACCTTGGGCTTATAAGATTAATCCCTTTGGTTTAATAGTATTCCCCTGGGTTTTTAGTATTAACGTCTTGGGTTTATTATTCCCTTGGGTTTAAAATGTGAATTCATTAGGTTTATTAATCTAAGGGTTCATGTTCCTAGGGTGTAAAATTATTCACAATGTTTAGAATATGAATCTTGGGGTTTAATATAAATTGCTATGGTTTATAATCCGAGTCAACCATGGACCAATGTCGGATTGAGACAAATATTATATCAATAAGAAAAAAATCATGACCAACCATCATCAACTATAGTCAATCGTCGCTATTCATGGTGGAACATGGTGGCAACCATAATCCAACAACGCACGCCGCATTGTGGCAAAAGTTGTGTCAATATGAAAATCAAACATGATCAACAATGGTGAACAACTATGGTTAGATTTAATTTTTTACTAATAATTAATCGATTAATTATTATTAAATAAAAAGAATTAATAAGTACTAACTCATAATATAATAATTTATAAACATGATTATTGTTAGTACTACTTTCCATAAACAATATTAAAATTACTTATTTCCCATAAATTAATAAATTAATTATTATAAATAAAAACAAGTAGTTATTATTATGTTTATTTCTAATATAAATAGAAATAAATTACGATCATTAATTATTATTAATATTTAATTACATTATTCATTAATTAATGAATTATTTAATATTTTATTATTATTTAATTTATAATTGTTTATTCCCCGTGGGTGACCACAGCAGTTAGTTATGAGATGGGACGGGCAAGCAGCGCAAGCCACCTGCCTGTCATGCGCACTTGCACCGTGTCCACATGGGGGAATGAACATTCTCGTCGGCAATGGTACAATAGCCATAGACTGCCGCACTGGAGCATTTACACTCCACCCACCTCTTCCTGCAAAACAAGGTTCGACTCCTCGGCTCTCGTGACGGCCATAGTTATGGCTGGAGTGCTTCGAGGTAAGGGCAAATGCATTATTAATGGGTGCAATAAGGAATTTTCCATGTTATTATAGGCTTGGCTCGAGGTCTTATTGTTGCCTCTGGCGCTGTGGAGGAGGAATTCTAGTCTAAATTCTCAGGCCACATCCTCTTCTCCACACTCTTGGATCACTCTTGGCCTCTGTTTTTCTGTTGGGTTTATGAACCTCTTACTCAACCCTCATCTGCTTGCTGCATCCATCCTCCGCCTGCGTATGATTCTCTGTGTTTTCCATATTCCAATTTGGCCCTATATAACCCTGCAATAATGGTTTGGCCTCGGCAACGAATGCTCAGCCGACCCGGCACATCCCGTGGCGGGTCTTCGCGCCCTTCTGTCGCTGAGGATACCTCCCACCATTGCCATTGCCACTGTCACTGCCCTTATGCTGAAGGAGCAAGTTTCCTTAGGCCAAGCCAATTTCTGCAAGCCAGCTCTCCTGGGTCCTCTTCCTCGCCCTCCTTTGGCTCTGCAGTTTTCACTTTTAAGGCCTCTCTAAACCGCCACCGGATAAATGCCCATGTCTCAGTGCTCTTCATCGAGGAAGCCCAAGAAGAGGGTGAGTCCAGTGCTCAAAGGGAGGATACGCCACCAGTTGAAACCAGGAGAGCTATGGAGACGCCCTCTGCTGATTCTATGAAGGTTACGGAAGGACCTTCCAGTCAGAAGGAGGAAGTGGGGAAGGAGCCTGTCACGACGACAGGAGAGGAAGTCCCGGAGAAGGAAAGGGAGGAGTATGGCTGGTGCAAGATCGTGGAAGAGGTTCCGGAAGACTAGCTACGTCTTCTCTCCAGGTTACGTGGCTCGCAATGAAAGAATTTTGTCTTTCCAGTTTCTGGCTATGTGTCAACGTGTCATGGTGTCAAAGTGTCAATATGTCATGGTGTCAAAGTGTCAATGTGTCAATGTTGTAGGGCATTTGTCGGTGCTCAGGGTTTGTTTCTTAAATTTGTCGGTGCTCTGTGTCACAATGTTTTTTGGAATCCCCTGCACGGGAATGATTTTTTAGTGCCTCTGGCCCCTGCGTGGGTTAGATTAATGGCCTGGTTCGTCTTAAACTGAGAACGCAACTGCTCCACGCTGCCATTTCCACCAGGCAGCTGGTTCTTTTTGACAGCATGACTGTAATTGTACTCTGTTTCTGTAAATAATAGATTAGTTTTACCGAAAATAAAATAAAATAAAATAAAATA
>APFE030880078.1:0-10070 GCA_000404065.3 Pinus taeda
TACCTGAAGCTCTTGCCAATTTATGATGTGACTGGGATCATATAATACTTCTTTAAAGAGAAACATGAACCATTGTGAACTCAAATGTGACTGGGTAGTGCGAGTCGATATGCAACTAGTCCTACTCTATCTAAAATTTGGAAAGGCCCACAAAATTGGGGAGCCAACTTGGCCCATTTTCGCCATATGAGAGTACTTCTCTTTGGTTTAATTCACACGTACAAATGATCCCCTACCAGAAATTCCCGATAGATTCTTTTTCTATCAGCATAAGCTTTTTTGCCTATCCTGAGCGGATTTCAGATTTTGCCAAACCTTTTCACTGTTCTCTCCATTTCCTCTAGTATGTCTGATGCTAATACAATTTTATTTTCACAACTGTTACAGTTTGCAGGGATGGTACGCTTTCTCCAATAAAGTACTTCAAAAGGACTCATTTTTAGTGAACTGTGACAACCATTGTTGTAAAACAATTCTACCAAACGTAGGTAATCTTCCCATTTTCTAGGTTGTTGCATTGTGTACATGAATTTCATGTCCTCTACCCCCTGATTAACTCTTTCAGTTTGTCCATCGGTCTGAGGGTGATAAGCAATTTTTAAATGATTTTTCGTGCCCAACCCTGTAAATAATTCTTTCCAAAAAGTAGACGTAAATTAAACATCCTGATTAGAGATTATGACCCGAGGCATCCCATGTATCCTAAAGACCTCTTTCATGAATATATTTGCTATTTGATTTGTTTGGTATGTGGATTTAACCAACATGAAATGAGCGGTCTTGCTCAGTTTGTCTACCACAACCATAATTGATTCATTTTGTCTTTTAGATTAGGGTAGACCTATTACAAAATCTAAGGTTATGGTATCTCATTTCCATTCAGGAATGGATAAGGGATGCAATAACCTAGCAGGGTGTTGATGCTTTGCTTTAACTTGTCGGCGTTCTAAGCATCTAGCCAAATATTCTGCAATATCCCTCCTCATACTAGGCCAATAGTAACTTTTCTTAATGGAAAATAAAAACTTTTGATAACCAAGGTGTGTAGTGTAAGGACTTATGTGAAAGTCATCTAATATAATTTGTTATATTGACAATTGATGGGGAACATAAATAAAATTTCTGAACATCAACAAATTCTCAAGATTAATATTGTACCCTTTTTTCTCCGCAGCACTTTGTGCCAATTTAACTTGTAGCCAAAGATAATCATATTCTGGATCATTTTTTGTTGCTTCCTTTATTTGCTCAGCAAAATTGAATTCTTCTTGACTAAATGAAATTTCATAGACATAATGCAGTCTTCTACTTAATGCATCTACCACTCTATTTTCTTTTCCAATTAAATGTTTGATTTCAAAATCAAACTTGCTTAAAAGTGCAGTCCATTGAGCTTAACGCGCTTTCAAGGTAGGTTGGTTGAAGAAATTCGTTAGGCTATTGTGGTCGGTTCTAAGTAAAAACCTCTTTCCCAACAAATAGTGTCACCACACTTTCAAGGCATGAACTACAACAGTTAATTCTAAATCATAAGCGGAATATTTATGTTCATGCTCCTTTAACTTACAGGATTCATAAGAAACTACTTTATTGTTTTTCATTAGAACTCTGCCCAGACCTTCTTTGTATGTGTCTATATATAGTATAAAATCCTCCTCAAGATCTGTAGTTTTCAAAACTGGTGCGGTGGTGAGAAAACGCTTCAATTTCTCAAGACTTTCTTGACAGTCCCTAGTCCATTTAAAAATTGTTCCCTTTTTTTGCAGGGAAGTAATTGGATAAGAAACCTTATAAAATTCGCTTGTGAATTGCTTATAGTAACCAGCAAGACCCATAAAAGGGCATATATCTACCACATTTGTTGGAACCAACCAGTCCATTATGGTCTTGATTTTCTCTGGATCCATCGCTATGCCTTCAGGGGAAATAATATGTCCTAGATAATGGATCTAATCCTTAAAGAAGTCACATTTGCTCAATTTGGCGTATAGATGGTTCTCTCTTAAGATTTGTAACACTAACTGAAGATGCTCCTTATGTTCCTCTATACTCGTGGAATATACCAAGATTTCAACAATAAAAATAAGAACAAACTTGTCAAGGAAGGGGTGGAAAATTCCTTTCATCATACTCATGAAGTTTGCTAGGGCATTTGTGATTCTAAATGCTAAAACTACGAACTCATAATGACCATAACGAGTTTTGAATGTAGTTTAATATATGTCTTCGTGTTTAATTTGGATTTGATGATATTCTGATCATAAATCAATTTTTGAAAACACTACTACACCCTTAACATGATAAAAAAAGGTCATCAATTCTGGGTAAAGGGTACTTATTCTTAATTGTCAACTTGTTTAACTATTTGAAGTCTATCCATAACTGCAAGGTACCATCCTTTTTTTTTACGAATAAAATTGGGGCTCCCCAAGGCGATACACTGGGCCGAATATAACATTTATTCAACAGCTCTTGAAGTTGCATATTTAATTTTGTTAACTTAGGGACACTCATTTTGTAAGGGGCTTTGGATATTGGAGCAATCCAAGGGACCAATTCTATGGTAAAATCAAGTTTCCTCTTAGGTGGTAACCCAGGGATGTCTTCTAGAAAGACATCTTTAAATTCCTACACTATTGGTATTTTCCCCAAAGTAGACAACTTATCTTTAGAGTTTGTGTACCCCACTTGAACCACATATATTTGAAAACCTTTATGCATACAACATGCTAGTTGATGGGTTGTAATGGGACGTAACATAACTTTCCTTCTCACACCTTGAATCTCTATTCTAGTGCCATCGTTGGACAATAAATTACTAGTATTATCTTTACAATGTACGAAGGTGCACTTACATTCTAGCTAGTCCATTCCTATTAGAACATCATAGGACCATAATAGTAATACATTTAAATTTTTCCTAATCTTCTGTCCCACCAAATCAATTCCATAATCTTCTACTTTTGCACTAACTCTTATTTTCGCTCTTATCGCTAGATGAACTAGCCACGGGTTTCGAAAAGTTATACTTTTTAATTGGCACAAATCAATTATCCTTGGGCTGATATAGCTCAAGCTTTCACTCAGATATATTAAAATGGAAACAGGTTGATTGGATATTTTACTTTCGAGTTCGACCATAGAGGGTTGATATTCTTCCTGGCAGTCTTATAGTGTTGTATTATCCAAGGTATGTTGTGTGCCACATCACCAACAACAGAAGCTTATTCGTAATTTGTAATTGGTTCTTCTCTCCCTCTATGAGGGAAATTTTTGTAATAACGAGGCTCCCACAACCCCAACATTGCAAAGGAGGTTTAGGAATCTAACTAGATTCCAACTTGCTTGATGCTTCACTTTGTTTTTCTTCGTTCTGAGGCCTATACCTCTGCTAACTCCAGTTCGTAACTCCATTTAATCCCTTCTGTCCTGCATATTTGGTACCAACATGTTTCACATTTTTATTGGCTGTAAATTTTTTTTGTCTTTTCTTACTTGGTCAATTTTTATTACCTTTGCTTTTCTACTTCATTTGATGATAACATATCTGAGTCTTGTAAACTACTTCATCCATTGTTTTAGGGTTATCAAAATCCAATTTCTCTTTCATGTAGATAGCTAAGATGCTAATAAAGCGCTATAATTTAGCCTTCTGTTCACGGATATATGGAACATATCTCAAGAGCAAAGTGAACTTGACTATGAACTCATCCATAATCTGTTGTTCTAATTTTAGATCATGAAATTTTTTCGCTTTGTCATCATAAAACTGCTCAGTTAAATACATGTCCTTAAAATGCTTCTTGAGTTGCTCCCACATGACTTCCTACTCGTTGATTTCTTTGATTGTTTTGGTTTTCTCCCACCACAGGGTGGACTTGCCCTGCAATTGGTAAATTGCCAACGTTGCTTTCAAATTGTCATCATATTTGTATATATGAAAGTATTTATTCATATTGATTAGCCAAGCCTCTGCCACTTCTTTAGCCTCTCCATTATATACTGGAGGTTTGATCTTTATGAACTCCCCTTGGAGCTCAATTTTTTTCCTTTTTGTACTCTTCTTACCGAAGACATTATCAGATTCTCCTTCGTTACTAGTTCATCCTCCTTCAAAATCCATGCGTTCCTCCAGTTGTCTATGGGACTCGATTCCATTTTCTTCACCCTTACTGGGATTTGTATTTCTTTGATTCTTCCTATTCGATAAGCATTTCATGATCTTTTCTTGCTCCACACATAATCTTTCATTATCAGCTCGCAAACTCTGCATCTCTGCTCGAAGTTGTTGAGCTGTTTCTAGTAATACAACATTTGTGTTCTAATTTGCTTCGTCCAACTGTACCCACACCTCTGGGTTTTGGCTTGAGGTACCTCTAGAGAGGGCAGATCCCACTCCTTATCTCATCTTGTGCTCGCTTCCTCTCTCTGTGTACCATAAAAAAAATTTATTCAATGCTTAACCAGTTAGGCCTTAGTGTAGTAACCCGAGGGCTCTCATACCATTTGTTACACTTACTAACCAACAAAAATTATAAAAAAAAAGGTAATTTACGCACACTAAATGCTACCAAGCAATGACCATACACTAGAAAAAAGGGCTGCAACTCCAGATTATATTACCAACTTGAATATTATCCTAAGCAAGCATTAAAATACCCTCCTTTATTCATTACTCCAACAATGATTTAATTACGTTAAGATTTCTCTGGATAATGGTTGACCTGTTCAGGCATGACCCCACACATAGCATTTTTGCTCGTATTTAAATTCCTAGGTTAATGTAGGTCCTTCACCACTATATTTTACAAAAAAATCGATTTAATTAATTACAAGGAAAATTGTTTACATGGTCCAAGATTTATATTTAACATCCATTTGTATACCAGTCCCATCGGCATTATCTTCTTCCCATACCCGAATATCAGAATTGCATATTCGAGCACATTTGGCTTAATGATCACCATGCGATCTGCTACATTGAATCCGACATCATAGTAAAAATGAATAGTTGTGCAACTACTCTAGCCTCTGCGAGTTCACATAAGGTTTCATTATCGCGATGGGTTGTGCTCTGCCATCACTCTGCAACTCTCATGGCAGACTCGGGGGTTTATCTAGCAGGTGGTTCTTCTCTTCAGATTTGTATGCACCTCTATCTTCCCCTTGTTCTTAGTTTAATACCAGTCTCTTACAGTATACTAAACCCTTGACTTCCTCCTAAAGGTGCAAGTGATTCTCGTTGTTGCCTGGATTGCGGCCATCATTCCCGAATTGAAGGGGGTTATCCCTCCTAAAGTTCATCTTCCACACAGTGAATTTCAGAATTCAAATATGTGTTACGCATGGGACCTATTTGCCACAATAGGGATTATGGAAGTTCTGAGTGTAGAAGTAGAGCTCTAGAGCATCCTCCCTAGGGAGCATTCTTCTACATTTATACCACCAAGGTAAGGGTTTGATATGTTTTTTCTTTGAATTCATATTGCAATGCTGGTTGTGCAATCCAATGACTATTATGATGTTGTTCTATAGGTTTTTTCTTTCTAGAGCGGCCCAAGATTCCTCCTACAAATCTCAGGTAACCTCTCGCTCTACCTTCCCTATCTGCTAGAGTATTTTCCTTTAGAACCATGATGACTAAATCAATTACTGATATTATTGTAGGTAAGAGTCATCACCACCTTTTCTTTTGGCTTGCTGATGTGTCGTGCCATAACCCTACCAGACACTACACTTTCTTCCAGGTTTTACTTGACTCTGCTATGCTATTGAATTTTTGAAGTGAGATCATCAGTTTCTTTTTTTGAACAGCCATAAGATGGTCTTTCTAGGGTTCTGTTTTTATTACCTTTAGGGGCATGAATAGCCCATAACATGGTTCACTATCGTTGTCCACATTCACCCTAGAAAGGTTGACTATGTTTGACTATACCACCACATTGACTATCACTAAATATGCTAAACATAGGGTTGACCAATTTTGATTGTGTTCAACTATTTAAACATTATATATATTATATAATATATAATATATATATATATATAAATATATAACATAAAATTATCATATGAACTTACCATAATTATAAATATAAATAACTATATATAGTTTATTCCCCAAAGGGGGTGAGGTCCTTGCAACACGTGGAGGAGGACCCTCATGTGTGAATATAGATCAAGGGGGGGCGAGGATCAGTCCTTCCGGTCCCTTCATGAAAGCGCATGTAATGGGAGGAGTAATAACAGCAGGTTAGAAACTCATGAGAGTATTAACATCACATTGGAGTTTGGGTGTAGCAAATGGTTAGGGCATGGGAAGTTGAGGGAGCCCAACATTCGTATCCCTACTCTGCTCTGGTGCTACACCTCATGGTGGCCTCCAAGGAGAAAACGAAAGCGTCCAAGGAGGTTATTTTGTAGGAGTGGTCTGTGTGTGCTCATGCTAGGAATTTGCTAGAGTAGTGTGTCAAGTTGGACCCTGTTACAAATCCTTTTTATTATTGTCTATGTGTGTAAGGATGGGAAGCTGGCAGGATGAGACCTCTTCCATTCCATTTCCTCTTATTTTATGCTAAGAATTTTTTCTCAGGCTAGAAGCAGAAGTTGGAACTAACAGTATAGGAAACTCCAAGGGTGGTGGTGGAAATCTTGTTTCAATTTCCAATTTTGTGACCTCTGGCATGGGCACGATGGTATTTGGAAGATTGGTGGGAGCTCTCTATGAGGTGAATATAGAGGCTAGTGGTCCCCCTAGGGGAAGATGCCTCAGGTGTCAGCAAATTTTTCTTCGTCTTTCTTTCAATTTTCTGTGCTGATGTGGTGGGCAATGATATTTGGTTTCTCTGACGGTGGCGGTCTTTATTAGGAAGTGGGTGGTGGTATTGTGTTTCTCTCGTGTGGTGGGTGGTGGCATTTGGTTCCTCTAATGATGGAGTTTGGTTTCTCTGGTGGGGTTTCTGGCATGTGGATTTTGAACATGATGGTTTGCCATATCTGCAAATTATGAAACCTCATGCGTGGTGTGGGCATTCCCTCTCCCCAACAACCCTTGGCCCTGCAAGTCTACTGAACTTGTCAATTTCCACTGGGGCTCCCTGCGGAGGTGGAAATATCGCTAGACGTGCACAACTGGCTTGTGTGGGACCACATGGAGGTCGTGGAGGGGGTAAGCGAGGTGCAAATAGGGGTGGCGGTACGTAGGTTCAAAATCTGAGTTGTTGAGGTGGAGGAATCTGGGGTGGCAAGGGGAATCATGGGCCTGGTTGAGACAAAGAAAATGAAGGGCAGGGTATCCAGCATTGCTGCTTGGAGAACTGTCGAAAACTTATCAATAGTATGATGGAAAGAGTAGACACATCTGACAAAGTCCACCGTGAGGAGCATGCAGAGTAGATGGCAATGTCGGACCGAATGCACTATAAGTGCTAGGTCTCGGAGAGACTGGTGGTGGTTTGGCACGGCCAAAATCAACTAACGAAGAAAATAGAAATGCTGGAGACTAGGCTGGCGCACTTTGAATGGCACGTTCAGTATGACTTTCATCCTCCACCTCCTCCAAGAACAACCTCGGAAAACCCGACCTCCATCACGTAGAACGACTAGTATGCTCTCTGGTGTTTTTTTATGTTTTATCTATATTTTGGTGCCTCTGGCCCTACTATTTATGGATAATGCCCCTAGTTTCCCATTTGTGTTTTTGCCATCTGATGCAAATTTGGTCAACAAACCCGTTTGAGGTAAGACCACATGTTTTCGAAACCATTGAATGTAATCCTTTTTTCCTATATGAATAGAACATTCACTTAAAATACCTATATATAATTAATTAACTATCATCATTATTTTTATTACAATTATTATTATTATAATAACTCGATTTGGTCAACAAACTCGTTTGAGGTAAGACCACCTGTTTTCGAAACCACGAATATACTCCTTTTTCTATATGAATAGAACATTCACTTAAAATACATATATAAAATTAATTAACCACCACCACCACCACCATTATTATTATTATTATAGTATACTGAAAATCTGTATATTATAAATTAATATTATATTAAATATTGATGTTTTTTAATTAATCTATTTACTCATATTTATATGAATAAATTATTTAAAATTATATGTAAATCTAAATAAAATAATATAATTATATTAAATAAATCTAATATTTACAAAAAATTTAAAATACTATAAAATTAAACAAGAAAGTTTATTAGTATAAAATCCTATATATTAATCTATAATTTTATAAATAATATAAAACTATTTAATAGTTACTATACATTACTAATTATTAATTTAACAAATACTTTTTATAATTAAAAGCATATTTATATTATTAATGTTACAATTTATTATAATATTAAATGTATTTGAGTAATTATAAACTTTAAAATTAATTCTAATATTAAAATTAAAACGACCACATTTACCCATTAAAACGATAAAAATACTACAACAGCACTTGGTTTAAATTCATTACGTTTTCATTTCCCATTGTGCGTAATGAAGTGCGTTTTCACTTTCTATTGTGTATAATATTTATTACTCACTTTTACATCATTCTTCCTTAAAACATTAATACCGGACTTCTTTCAGAAAAATAACTCAATAACAATGCTTAATGTTTTCATAATTTCTTTATTAAACTTTCTTATTAACATTACTTCCATGTTTCATATTTTCTTTAAAAAAATACTCAATAATATACCAACTTATTAAATTAAAATTTCTAAAAAAAATCCAGGCATTCCCTATGTTTTCATTTCAGCTACTGACACCGATATACTTTTGCAATCCATGAGGCAACTGCGATTATATTCTGCTGTAGATTAGGGATACTCAAGTACATTCATGTCCAGGTTCGGTGGAAAAATGGTTCTCAATACTCATTAAGTGGAAGTCACGTAAGCAGAAACGCATGCATGCATTTGGTGTCGGATTGTTCTGATATAACTGTCCACATTTTGATCGGTCGATAATCAAGATGTAAGTGAGAGTGTACACCAGTTCAATGGGTTCAAAACTGATTGGAGTAAACTTTTAGTTTAGGTGAAATCTCTATTATTTATAATGATAGTGGGTAGTTAATTTTTTGTTAAAGAACTTTTTTTTATTAATTAAAGTTCAATTTTATAAATTAAAAAAAATATATATAATTAAATCTAAAGAAGTATACTTAAAGAAAGATATTTGAATAGGTTTATGGAAAAAAACCATTATCCTCGTCATCACATTTTTATTTCCAATCAACTTTATTGAAATACTCTACCCTTATGGAATATATTAAACTCAATGTAAATACCTCACCCTTGTGAAATGCATTAAACTCAAAGTATATTATGTAAATTGTATTTGCAGTTTTAATAATTGCTTGCTATTAAAAATCACTCAAGGGATGACGAATGCTTCCTTAATTTTAAGGATCACTTATTAAACTAAGTTATAAATTTCTCGGGTGACTTATTGAAAGGTTGAAATGTCATTTTAATATTATTAATAAACAATGCGGAAATCTTCAATTTACAATGAATTAATGTTTAAATTTTTTAAGCGGAAAAGTTTATTCGACAACTCAAGTATGATGGTGATGTGTAAATAATCTTTCTACAATTCAAGTATGATGGTGATGTGTAAATATGTGTGTACAGTGGATTTCACATGTGTCCTCTCAAAATAAAAATAAAATATTTTTTAAATGAAAAATCAAGGTATGCTATGTTAAAAAACAAAAATGAATATGTTATACATGTCGGTAAGCAGATGCACAGCTAAATTAAATAAAATACACAGCAAATAATTCAAGCATATAAGACACAACTTTTAACGTGGTTCACCCAACCAATCTGGGCTACGTCCACTCAACATAGGCATCGGCAATTTATTAATCAAACATGAGATTACAAAATGAAATCCTCACAAAACTCTCTCCCTCTTAGCAAACATCCGAATGGTTGCCTGTTATATAGCAAAGAGAATCTAACAACCTCATTAACTCACTCACATCAAATATAGGAGGCATTAATCATCTCCCAACAACCTGGAGCTAATCTAGGAAC
>APFE030880104.1:0-13593 GCA_000404065.3 Pinus taeda
TGATATGCGTACACATGACATGTTCTTACAAGATAAAGACACACAATCAAATCCTCCAGATTAACCTCCCCTTATTCAACGCAATTAACTGGATTTAATTTGGATGATTGGGTAAATATATATTTTTCCTTACTTTCATGCTATGTTGAAGTCATAATATTTCCTGTAATGGATAAGGACTTTTTTTGGGTAAATTCACAATCTTATATTAAGCAAATATATATGTACAAACCATGCCAAGGAGCCTAAATCAAGTTTAGAAGAATCATTGTGAATCGGACTATAATGTTGAAAAACCCATGGGCTGAGTCGTGGTAGCCAAGATCATTACAAAAGATATAAATTGGTTGTAAAGCCAAGATAACCAGGTAAAAAAAGAATCTAATCATGCACAAGAACTATAAAATGAGGCTGTTACTAGGCTTACTATTGGTGGCGACGTTGTGCTACAAAGAGACCATGCAATAAACTAGCATGAGTAGGACGACTAGGGAGGCCAACAGGTGGCAGATATATATCTTGGAGTAGTGTTATTTCCAATCGTTATAGTCAATCGCCCATGATTTGGTCAAGCAGGTGGACCTCCTACACGTGAAGGAGGAGTTCATCCATGCACTCATTACGGTGGAACAAGACCTTTCCCAGTAAGTGTATGATATTCTAGTACAAATCCACTCTGTGAAGGTACTAATTGTGATGGGCTCTTGGTGTGCCCACATCGAGGACCCAATCCTCCACATCTGCCATAACTTATGAGTCCAACATTTTAGCTCTCTCTTCGACCAATTCTTTCTGAATGTCTGATAATTGGTGTTGAATGATCAGGGGAGCATTCTCACAAAAACGATTTGTTGAGGTTTAGGCTTGATCCTGAGCTTGTGAGTTGTCTGGAGGACTGCGACCCCCGCCTCCTCTTCTCAAATAGACTCTCTCCCTCTGCATTAGAGAGAATGCAGGGAAAGTGCAAACGTATCAATTAGAGTGCGGGATGGAAGTTGCAGTTGAGAGAGGAAAAGGAAACTAAGGGAATACGAGGTGAGAGCGAAAAAGAGAGAATGCGCAAAAGGGAGATACAAGAAGCGGGGGAGAGCTCTAAAATAGAGATTCACAAGCCCAAAATTGTCTCCCTACAAGCAACAAAAACTAGATGGGAAATTGTAAATAGAGAAGTAATGATGAGGACAACAATATACTTGGGTGGAGTGAGGACTCTTGCAATTAGGAAAAATGGAATTGTTTCTTCTCCAACCAAGAGAATTAAGATGGATTGAGTGTTTAGGGCAACCCACTGCTTTCAAAGAAAAATGGACCAATTCAGGGGAGCCTATTCCTTCTACTTACAGAGAAAAAATATTTTAACCGTTAAATCATTTTCCCCTTTGCATCCCTTAACTAACCAGGCGAGTGGTATAAATGCAATCAAGAATACGCAGCCTTTCCCATCCCGTCATATCCATACATCGAGAATAATTTCCCAACATGTCTTCATTCGGGGCAGCTTCAATGCAATCCCCACCTCGCGATCTAATGTGCAAGTGCACTCCTTGCGGCTCGGAGTTAGAACCTCATTCTATGTGTGGTTCTCAAAAATCTTGAAGGAGCATTAAGAGATAACTCCATGGCTTCATATTGTTAGTAAAAGTATACTTTAGTAAATTATTATTAGTAAAATTTTAATTTTATTTCAATTCTAAATATTAACGTTAATACAATATCCTAACTATATTTTAAATAAATAGACAAAATGTTTCTTTTATAATTGTATTTTAAATAAATAGATAAAATATTTTTTTTAAGAAAATAACGAGTTGCCATTAGATCATCCAATGAAATTCATGCAATATAATAAAAATCCATGTTTATTAATTAGTTTTTTTTTATATATAATAAGGACAATATTTTACCACTCAACGATATTGATTTTTACGAAATTCCACCAATAACACAATGTAAGAAATGGAATAAAATTTAAAATAGTGCAAGCTGTCAGCGGTTAAAGCATCACCTAAATAATTGTATTTTAAATAAATAAATAAAATATTTTTTAAAAAAGAGAAGATTTGCCATTAAATCATCAAAAATATAATAAAAATCCATGTTTATTAATTAGTTTTTTATATATATAATAAGGACAATATTTTACCACTCAACGATATTGTTTTTACGAAATTCCACGAGTAAGTGCAAGCTGTCAGCGGTGAAAGCATCACCTAAATCATGGTTTGATCATAACAATGTCATGCAACGGTTCAATTTGCATTAAAGACGGTTCAACGGCTCAACTTGAAAATTTATGAACAGCAATTGGTTGCCGTTGGATCATAAAGCAGCTTTTTGTTGATCCAAGGGCTGCATTTCATCAAAGGAAGATTACTCTTATTATATATACTACTGCAGGATCTCTCCATTTCATTATCTCCTACCACGAGCCCTCTGTCTCTCTCTGGTGTTAGAGTTGTGCGTTAAAAGGCGCCCTGGATAGTGTGTGTTGTAATTTGCGTTTTACATTGAATCTATGAGAGGAGAGGAGAGGAGACGAGATCAGGTGCATTATTGTGAAATTGATGCGGCCATGCTTCTCCAAAATTGTTCACCTCACCGATCGTCTGGACTAGGGATCAAACTTACGAGGTACGAGGTAACGGCAGTGGCCAAAATTAAATTCCTTTAAATTTCTGTAGGATCAAGGTATGAGTCCATAAAATTTGCATAGATCTCTGTTCACGGGATATATTGCAATCTATAATTTAATGTTCAAATTCTTTTCCTGATTTTGAAAGACATTTTTCTTTCTTTGGTTTTACTTCAAACTTCTGCGATTTCTGTGATTTATCCTTGAATTAAATAACTGAAGGCTTAATGATATATTTCCTCTCTTGTTTATGTTCTTAGATTAAGTAATAGACGCTTAAAGAAACCATTTATAACTGGTTCATTTGCACATTTTCAATGTGATTTATCTGCGCGGGGCATAGGGTAATCTTAAAAGGATCTTTATCTTGGAATTTATAGAAAATTTCTTGAATCTTAGCTGCAATTTTCACCCTTATTTGCTGTCACCTTAAGAAAACTTTGCTTGCTGCATTGCTTAGGTGTTCTGTTGGAGTTTCGTGTCAAGAGAATGCCGAATTCGGTGGGAAATCATGCTGTCAAAAGCATAGTGCTTCTTCCATTTTAATGGGAGATATATGTCAGGCTATTTCATTTTATTAAAGGAAATAAATATTGCTTTCATTTTAATGCGAAGATGTGTAAGCCTGTTTCATTGTGTTGAAGAAATATTGCACTCTTAGGATCTCTCCATTTCTATATCTCCTACCATAAACGTTGTGTATCTCTTGTGTTGGTTATGTGTTAAAAGGCACCCTGGGTTGTAACTTGTGTGCGCTAGCGGGTTTTTTTTGGCGAGAGAGTTGTGTGTTAAAAGGCGCCCTGTACATTGTGAGTTAATTTGTATACGCCCTGCCCTGTATATTGTGTGTTAAGGGGTCTGCGTGTGGAATGTTTTTGCATTTGTGTGTATGTTTGGAGATCTGTTTTCTTTCGTATGTATGATAAGTGACGACGAAGCCGCCTTATTATGAAAGTGACGACGAAGCCGCCTTTCGAAGATTTTTCGCCTCACCTCCAGGTTGCTCTGCGATCAGGGATCAAACTTCCCAGGTAGTCGCAGTGGCAAAGATTCCTTTGAATTTCTAGAAAACGTAGGATCAGGCCATAAGTCCATAAAATTTTCGTAAATGTTTGTTTGATAGATTTGGGGATTTCTGTGAATTATCAGTAAATTAAATAACTGATAAAATTTCCATAAATCTTTGTTCGGTAGGTTTGGGGATTTCATAAATAACTGAAAGCTTAATGTAATCTTTCCTCTCTTGTTTGTGTTATGGGATTGATACATGTTTTCCATATAATGTATTCTTAAAATTATCTAGATGAAAATTAAAAGAAACCAGTTTACTGTTTAAATTGTGATTTAATTTTAAATCCCTGATCTAAGCCTCAATGAAACCTTTGATATCCATAAGCAAATGCTTTCTATGAATTTTCGCCGTGATTGGATCTCACCTTAACCCTTAAGAAAACTTTGCTCGCTGCATTGACGCTAAGAATGATTAATTCCGCGGGAAATTAGTGTCGTTATACACTTACTCTACCTTCAAGGTAAACCTATTTTAATGTGAGATATGTTAAACTATTTCATTCGATCAAAAGAATAATCCTCAGAATCTATAATGTCGTAAATTATTGTTTGTGAGTGAAACTATTTATAACTGGTTTCTACGTCAAATTTTTTATAACTTCGTATCTTTCTTAATGAGCATGAAATTTCATTTTAGGGTTCTATATTTTCTGTTCTGTGCGTGCGTGAAAGGAGACACGACCACGGCAAAGGATCACATTTAATGTGGTTTGCAAATCAATCCCTCTCAGGACGCCGTCTGTATATGCATGCTATGTGCCGAATTGGCAAACTATTTTCAAGTTTTCAAATTCCTGCCCTGTTCTCTCCCCGCAAACATAGACGCTTTTTATGATTAACTTAAATAACTGAAGGCTTCAAAACTTTCCTCTTTTGTTTCTAAACGAATCATTCTCTCCGGTTTTGCTGCAAACTATTACCAGGTTCTACGTTTTACATGTAAATTTTCTTAGCCAGAGCCTCTAAAATTTTCTTTACCTTGTTTTAGTGCAAACTATTGCCTCATTGTGTGTGTGAGTTATCTGTGTTTTATTAAATAACTAAAGAATCAAGGAAATCTCATCACTCTTCTTTTGTTTCACTGCAAAGAATCTTGTGATTTACTGGTAAATTAACTCGCTTACCAAGAATCTTGTGAGTTATTGATAAATTAACTTGCTTAAAGAATCTTGTGATTTATTGATAAATTAACTCACTTAGAGGTTTAAAAAAAAATTGATTATTAATAAATTCATTGTAAAATATTGGTTGATTTGTTCATTTTTGGGTATGATTTATCCCTAAAAGCACTTTAAAAAGGGACGTTATTCTTGAAATTTTTTTGCAAAATTTTGTATATAATTTATAACTAAACTACCTAAATAAAAATGAAGAGAAACTTTTTTTTATTTGGAATTTATTTGTAAATAACTCCTCAAAACCTTTCATAAATATTTGTTATCCATATTTACTGCAAATTAAATTAGTGTTTGGTTGAATTTTCGCTGCGATTTCCTCTCAGCTCGGAGAAAATTTGTGTTGATGGTGAAAAAATATTTGTTATCCACATTTACCGCAAGTTAGTGCTTTGGTTGAATTTTAGCTGCGATGCTCAGAGAAATTGTGTTGTTTGGCGGGAAATGAGTTTCTTGCACTCATGATTTCATCATGTAAAATATTCTTATTTAAAACTGGCTTGTATATATCGCTTATATATGTAAAACAATAATGCTTCCATTTTAGTTTGAGATTTATAATGGATCGTGGCATATTGGTCAAATTTCTTTAGGATTCTACAGTGATGACATTAAGTTGTTTTGAAGTTCTAGATTTGTTTTCATAGTAATTTACTTAGATTTTTTTCTATTTAAATCAAAATACCTATATGAAATCAAAATAGCTTATACCAAGAATGTTTGAATGAGATTTCTATCACCATTGTAAGAAAATATAATAAATTCATATGTTATTAATCAAAATATTTATGGTGGACTTGCAAAAGTTATAGTTTAATTTAACTTCATTATTTTGTAGATTGTTAATAAAATTCAACTATTGCAATTATAAAATTGGGCCTATTGCAATTTTAGAAATAAGGAATTAAATATACTCTAAGCAATGGAACATACCCAAATTGTCTTAAAAGCCGAGGATGTTCTTCCCTCCCATTTTATTAATATTTCCCTACAAAATATTCTAATAATATAATTCTATAACATATAATATTATTATTAATAAAAATAACTTATTATTTAGGTTTATATAAACTCAAAGTGTAATAAAAGAATTTCCTTTTTTCTTCAATTTATATAATTCATTTTCTTTTTGTACTATTATAATTCATTTTGTTTTTATGTTTTTTTTAAGTTCATATAGTTATGTACCTCCTCTTAAGCTTAAATAAAAACCTAGTAATCAAATGATATCATGGTTGGTTAGCTAAAAGAAGTAATAAGTTTTTTTCTCAAAACAAAACAGATCTTGGTTGACATGTTTAAATGATGAAGCTAAGGAAACTCTACTTCTACTTGTCTACAAAATGTGAAAAATGGAAGCCCATCTATTTGTCTAATTAAAGGTCAAGTATTGAAAGCATATCCATGGTGAAGAATATTACATTCATTTGTATGAAAATGTAGCATCAATATATCAACAATGAAGAATATTGCATGACATGTAGCATAAATAAATATGATAACACTCAACCACATGTCAAGCGTGTTTAGTCACAATTGTAATTAGAAAATGCATGTGTGTTAAAGGGAGGTGTTTAGTCACAATTGTAATTAGAAAATGCATGTGTGTTAAAGGGAGGTGGGAAACACGACTGCCTGAAAAATAAAATTAACTAATAAAAATATTGAACTAAATAAAATTTGAGTCTAGCCTAAACTTTGTTTCCCTCATAATGATGTTGCACCTTGATTATATAAAGACAGCTTTCTATCATTGAAATTTTGTTTCAACTTGAGTACCTAGTTATTTTTACTATGAAAAACCCATGAAATAAATGAAATGAAATTATTATCAAAGACATAATAGAATTTAAAATCACAAGGACCTCCAAGTGTGTATACAATCCTATGCTATGTGAAATTTGATTATGTTTGAAATTTGTTACAAATATTACACATCTTTCAAAGACTATCAGTTCCATTGAGTCATTATAATGATTTTAAGCCTCATTTGTTACATAGATTCATTTTAAATTTTGATACAAATTATTTATTTATGTATTTTAGGTGTAAAACCTATTATAATTTAATGTCAAATTAATGCTAAGCATAATTATTATTTTCTATTATATATTAATATTACCTAACTCACTATTTTTATTTAAGAAAAACCACATCTCTTTAAAGAACCCATTGTGGTCCATACAATGTAGATTTTTACTTATGCTAAAGGCCTCTAGGTCTTGGAAGTTAGCATGCTTATTATGTGTGAGAAAAACTAGCTATTAGTGCATCAAAAGTAATTTTAGGTCTTAATTCACAACCAAAAGATAGTTTCAATTGAAATTATTTACAAATTGAGTGGGCCTAATGGCTAAGAGCTTGTACTATTTCCTTCTCAGAGGTCATATGTTCAAATTCAAAGGGGTTAGAGTATGTACACTTTCAATAAACTTTAGTCATCAAATTGTTGGGTGAAAATAGGTGCCTTATCTAACAAACAAGTGGGTCTTATATACAAGTTTGGTGTCTAACTTACCATAACCTTAAAATTAGATTATCAATATTATTAATATGTTAATTAATAAAATTAGTATAAAAGAAATAATGATATCATTTATTATATGAAGATTTTTTTAATTTTTTAATATATAATTTTTTAAGCTCTTACACAGAGAAAATGTAAAACACTATTTTCAAAAATTTAATAAATAAAATATATGTGATTTTATAATTCCTTTGCAATATTCACATAAATGCACTTTAGAATTGGTATTAATATCCCTTTAAATGCATTTAATAATAACATAAATGCGCTTTATTTTGTATTATCTCTCACATACAATAACAAATGCACTCTAATTTCTTATGTTTTTAAAAGTAGAAAAACTATGAATATCAATAATTTTCTCATCCTTAAATATCATTTACATAATTTGAAAAATATTGAAAATAAATTTTCAAAAACCAAATGTAAAATTTTAATCAAAACCATTTGGAAAATGTTTTAAAATGTCTAAGTTCATGGCCATTGTTTTGGGTATGAATTGAACATGACGTCCAAAACCTTGACCAAAATCCCATGTTTCTAAGGTTTTTTTATTAATTTATCTAAGTTATCCCACTATCTTAATTACATGCTTGCAAAAGGGTTTAGGCTAAGGGATGATTAATAGAAAAATTTTACAGCTCAACATCATCAACTTGTTTCACCTACGAGTGTGTATTTTCTTGATCAACTTCAACTGATCAGAGAAAAACGTGAGCTCCACAATAGGAAAATGGCATGAATCCCAAATTGGATTGACTTTCATGGCCATAGCTACTTTGATCCAAATCTACAACTAAGGTTCTAAGGCTTCCATGCATGAAAAATATGAGGTGGTATTCCAACTTGTTCAACGAATATATATAGAACTTTCTTCTATGCAACAAGGTGATAGTTTTACATCAAATGAGACAAAAAATACACACTGCAACTCATGGAGTTATGAGGTACATACATTATCTAGGACCACTACATCAACATAAAACATAACATATAGACTTGCTAGAATAGGTGTGACTCATATAACAATATGGTAATGTGCCCGTTAATATTTTACACACGCATTTACCTATTTTGTCCACCATCCAATTTCAACTACTGTTCCAACCTCTATTTTTGCCTCAACCAATATTCTAGCCATAGTGCCTTGAAAACTAGAAACAAATTAGGGGAAAATTTTCACAAATTCGTTATTTTTTGGACATTTTATTGTGGCCATAGTGCCTTGAAAACTAGAAAAAAATTAGGGGAAAAATTTCGTAATCTCGCTATTTTTTGGACATTTTATGAAAAAATAATAATAATAGCCAATTTGATCAAAAAATCGCCTTTTTCTGTAGATATATGATTACATTCATGAAATTCATCAAATATTTACCAGTTTTAATAAAAAATTACATGTTTTTTATTGAATATTCACCTACATTCTATATGTCTAACTTTTCAATTAGAATAATGGCCAATAATACTATACATAGGCATAATATTGAAATCCTTAAAAATTACCCTGCTTAAAAAACATTGTCTCTACTACACTCGTCCACTTCATTTCATTTTGACATTTTTATTTGCATCTCGGTTCAATTTTATTATTGGAGTTATTCTTTTTCATGAAACAATTGTTCGAATAGTTAATTCTAACAACCATAAAACATGTATTGAGTCATCTAGGCTCAATATGTTTACTTTTACAAACTCCAAATAAATTTAAAATGCAAATCATTTCACCTTCACCAAGGATTTTCCATGGAATTTTTACCATATTTGATTTTTTAAATGCCACGTCGATCATATACTGAAACCCCTCCCATGTGTGTTGCCTTCGAATATCTCGAAAACCATTGGACTGCAACTATAATCCCGTCACTAAACTTGAATATTTGTCGTTCATATTAAAATATTCCATGCAATCGTAATTATAATCCCATCGGCCCCTAAAATTTGAATTTATACAATTGTATTTTGTCCCAGTGGATCAATATACATCATTGGATTAATCTAGAACTAATGTGGATCGACTTTAAATAGTGGTATAAATTGGCTCCATCGCTTCTCTTTTTCTCTTGCGCTAACTCATTGCTTTTATTGAATCATGCATTCCACTTCTCCTCTAGAGTGCTCAATTTTTAGGACGAGCAACACTCTACATATATGTAGGTGTAACATTGTGCATATGTTACTTATAATGTGGCGGTTTCCATTTATGTTAGCCTCCCATGAGCAAGACAAGGATATACCATCCCCCTACGACATGATCGAAGGCGAACTCAATGTTTGGGCACTTGTTATAGAAATATGGAGAGCATAGTTTCCTCATAAAACTGCCATCTATTATAGCATTGATATACATTCCCACTACCAAATTGACCCCACTTGCATTCATGTAATATTTAGTTTCTATCAATTCATTACTTTTCTCTGCAATAATGTCAGAGGACTGGCATTCATACTGCACATTTTGTCCCTCAAGATGGGCTTGTGAAATACAAAATTTTCTCTAGAAGATGACACAGAAAATGCGTAAACTTCCACAGGATATTTCTAGCATACTATCCCACCTCAAACACCTTCCAGGCTTATTAATGAAATAAGGGTTGAGAGTGTCAATTATTTTTTACCGTCAAATCAAAAAACGAATGCATTGCATCCATTATAGGCATATCATATGTGGCTCAACAATTATAGATTGATTGATCCACTAGCCCAATGGTAGTGGCTTATAGGGTCTCAATTGTAGCATCCCTCATGACTTGGGGGCTAACAATCTCAGGCACCTCTAGGATGAGGTATTGAAAGAGCCTATGACTTTACCATGTGGATGAAGCTTATATTTTATGAATAGAATGAAGTTGAAGCCCGTTGGTAACGTAGACAAGCTGAGGTGCGTAGACTGTATGGCATTATTCAATGTGGTGGCAGTGACAGGTCACACTGTGAGATTGTGAAGGAAGAGGTCATGTAAAGGAATACAAGAAAAACTCAGTTAAGATATGTGGAAACTTAAGCTACCCAAATTCCCAGAGTGTAATTTTGTGTCTTTGATCTACCCTCATGAACAGATTTATAGTCCGGCAACAGCTCTTCTTTAATAAATTGGTGGCAATCCATATTACTGACTAGGTCACACTACTACTTCTCAAATCTATGGCTGCAAGGAACTTCTATTAGAAGTGCCATTTGTTGAATTATTTTGTTGTTCGCTTCACATATTAACTCCATTTCACACATAGAAAATTTTACGTGTGTGGACATGTTCCTAACTATTTAAAACCTTCTCCTCTGCAACATGGTGCCATTTTTACCGTCAAATGGTATGTGTACACGTGACCTTTTCTTACAAGATATGGACAGAGGATGAAATCCTCTAAAGTAACCTCTCCTTAAATAATGTCTTCAGCATAATTAATTGGATTTAGTTTGGGTGATTAGAAAAATACATATTTTTTTCCTTACTTTCATGATATGTTGAAATCATAATATTTCCTCTAATGGCTAACATTATACAATGCTATGTGTCATAACCCTCTACACGATAATAATACATATAAACAACTTCTTTTTTTTTATCTATCTACCTAAACAATATTACCTTTTGTTTTCAAGGCGAATAATGGTAAGTTATTAATGGTTAATTCGGCGGAAACGTATTAAAAGTTGGTTGTCTTTGGTCATTACTCCCTTGGCATACAGCACATAAATGCATCCGTAATTTCATAAGTTTTGGCGGCATTAACTAATGGTTCTGTGCTAGACAGCTGTCTCCTCGATTATCCGCTCGATTCGTTTGTTGATTTTTTGGGTTTGGTAGCTGGCTGGATTAAATGCCACAGCCCTACCCGCATTACTCCTCGGGATTTCCACAATGGATAAACGACGAGGATGAAACCTGGTGATCGGACGGTGCAAGTTGAGTTGCCTCTGTAGAAAAGGTACTTAGGGTTCCATTCATTCATTCTTGTGCGTTATTCGCAGAGCTGCTTCCTCCAGTTCACAGAGCCGCTTCCTCCAGGGATGTTTCCTTCCGGTGTCGCCCCCATGCCACTGTATCAATGGCTTGGGTCTTAACTTGATTCACCACCGCTCTGCTTCTTCTGCGATGTTGCAGTCATTGACTCTATTGAAGGCGGAGCCATTACTGGCTTCCACTCTGAGCCTTCCATTCGGCTACCAGGTAGTTCTTTTCTCCCTTAACACATTTGATACGCTTGTTTTCTTTTCCATTATAGTTTGTAAATGTAATTAATTTCCCATTCGCATATTGGCTTGGAACAGAGAGACGGTTCACAGAGACCCGCGGCGGCAAGGAGGCTACAAGATTTCTGCTGCCAAACAATCATCCTACAGGTAAGTTTTCCAACACCCAGTAGGGATTTGTTAACTCCCTCCATCTTTGAGTCATTCTTATTGTTGCTCTCTTTCTGTCAGGGGTATTATCGATTACTATTTGTGGCTTGAGCGTAAATGGTATTCTCGGACAGGGCATCTCCATACTCGATGTTCTAAGCTCTGTCCTGGAGGGTTATCTCAATGATGCCGAATGGCATTTCATTGCAGTTTGCTCTGATTAGTTATAATTTACATATATTTCTTTACGGCTACTCGATTTCCTTTGAAACTGTCCGAGGAATCCCGTTAGCTATGAATTCGAGTTCAGTACTCGTTTAGACCATGTTCTCTAATGTATTTACATGGGTCTGAGTATGATTTTGTTATGTAATATTCGGTATATTTTGGTTAGAGTTTAGACGTTTATGGATTAAGGGTTCGACCCGAGTTGTCTGAACATGTTAACATATTATCACTATCCTTAATACATATGCATTTTGATTTTACATGGTAATGCTCTATTGATATTCGAATGCGGTTTTGCTCTTACACGAGCCACCGACTTTCTTCATGATTATGTTATATATGTTTGTTTGACATTTGGCGCACAAGTCGTAAATCCTTATTATTATTCCCTCTGTTTCAGCATTTAATGACTTTTCTTTAACAAAGTATGCTCATATAATTCAATGTTTTGGTTAATTCTTTTCATGTCGCAGTATCCGTCTCTGCTCTTGAGCTCCATACCAGGTCGTATCCTTCAGTGTATTCCACCAGTCCACTTATTCATAGTGTTGATATGGTATTCGGTCGGTTATCATGGCAGAGTCTAGATTGTGGATTAGTTACAGCGATTGTTCTCACGTCTGTCGTATAAACCTTTTGACCCCAATAGGCTTTGTGATGAATTTCCCGTCGTGGGTTTGCATAGTTTATAATGTACATCTACTTAGCATTCTAGCTGAAAGTAGAATGTTTTCTAATAGTCCTTCTTTAAATTCCGTACCTGTAATGCACTTCATCCTTCTTATACTGATGTGCACTATTCGGTTCGATATTCGTATAGTTTACACATAATGTAAATTATTACTTCCTGAGTTATCTATGTGGTTACGGTTATGAACAATTCTTTCTCTGTTCTTGCATTCAATAAATGACGGTTATGAACAGTTCTTTCTCTCATTGTATATAGCTGAGTTGTCAAAGATTCTCATACTGTATAAAGATTTAGTTTCTCGGTTCTCTGGTTTTCACATAGGCAAAACAATTGCACTATTCATTACTAGTTCCAGTTCAGCAATGCACTAATTTATAAATCACGACCTAATAATAATCTTCCAGGAATTATAACAAATTTCTCAGAAATACAGAATCATATCTAACCTTTCAGGATTTTATAAAAATTTCCCAGTAACACTGAATAATATCTGTACTTACATGTACTATCCTGTTCTCTATCCTCTGCACTTCTCCAGAATTGAGAAGATTATTTAATGCTTGTTATCCTCCCAGCCACAAGATCAGTCGTCCGAACTGAATCTCTCCCCCAAGCTCACTTGCCGGCCACAGCCTTCAGCAATATAAAGCACACTTTTGCCTGTTCTATCTGGTCCTCACCAGACGTAGCACTGTTCTCTTCTGCTTCAGTGCCCTCCTCTTTTCCTCCCGTTTGTTCCTCAACAAACCCGGGTCTTTTCCTCTTTCCCCTTTTTCTATGGGAAAGGAAAAGCAGTTAGGGTTTCCCCTTGTCTGCTGGCAACTGTTTCTTTTATTTTTAAGCAAGAAAAGAAAATAACTTTTCACATAAAGTTATTGTATATATATATTATGCAATCCATATTCAATTTTTGAACTAATAATAT
>APFE030880105.1:3187-17350 GCA_000404065.3 Pinus taeda
ATCCTGGACCCGATGGGTACTCAACATTTTGCTTCATATTATTTCGGGTCCACAAGTGGCTCGTTTTATATATATTTTGATGCATATATTATAATATATATATCGGAGGTATCGGGCCATGTGTGATCGGGATTTCGGAATCGGGGGAAACCATGGGTGCACATTGTTGTGTCATGGGATGAAGTCCCGACCCGATAGAGTTCCTAAAGCATATTGTATAATGTTGATGTAAAGGCCTGGAAAATGATTTTGACGTGAAGTGAAAGCTTTCCTACCGCCGTTTATCTTAGTAAACAGTAATCTTAGTAAACAGTAAATGCTATTTACTGTGGTTGGTAAGTTCTTTGGTGAAGTTTTAATTTTTCCTGAGCGGGAGTATGGGCATAGAAAAATATCAGTAAAACCATTTAATTCTTACTGTCTTTCTTTTACTGAAGTATGGCGATGTAAGTCCTCTCTCTGGTTGTCATATATCAATGTAATTTTTTTTTGGTAAATAAAATGAGAGGGGAAGCACAGCAGTGCGCAAGCTATGTTTTGTATATGCAATGTTCTGGATATGCATTTTCGAGTCAGGCAGCAGCGTGAGTAAAAAAATTCATATATGTAATTTCTGCACAGTAGTGCATGGTAATTTTGGTGAATCCCTTTGTGAGAGAGGAAGGACATAATATGTAACTTCATTTTCTTTTAATATAAATCCTTGGTGTGTGTATAAACTCTGTCCTCTGTGCTCAGAATTTTTCTTATGCTTCCGCTGTGTTAAAAAGACCCTGTGAGAAAACAGAACATTGTCTCTATGTGAAATCTTTATTGTTGTTTTTGGAATTTTCCCAGAAAAATCTCCAACAGTGAGGCTCCACCACATCAGGGGCAAAACGGACTTTCTTTTTCAGCTTTGATTTTTTGCCTGCCAAAGCTTCTTCAGTTACTTTCACTACCCATGCATTCGTATTCACAGAAAAAGACAAAAGGGGAGTCATATACCTGAAGAACAAAGACATGAATGATAGGAATTCTCTTTCTCCTTTCACCGTATTTTACAAGAGATTTCGAGGAAGAGCAATTGCAGGTCATAAGCGGACAGGGAAGGTACACCTCCCTAGGCCACCACCAAAGAGAAGAGGACACCTGAAACTCCCATTGCTATCAATAATTTTCTCGTTTCCATTACGTAGAACTTTACAAGATTATTCGTATTTTCAGAGTCTCTAGGCGATAGCCATATGGTTAAAAAGTCTTCTCCACGGAATTCATTCAACAACACGTGTAAGACAAGCTAAACCTAAAAACTCTAATACGGGTTCCACTTCGACTGATCTTTGCTGCTCTACTTTTCTTTGCTTATAAATTTATAGGCCACTTCTTCTGCCAAACTAGGGAAATTCCATTTATATAACTTGGCCTGCCTGGCCTATTTATAACTCGACTTAGCTATTTTCTTGCAATGTATATATCGCTATTTTCTTGCAGTATCTATAACTCGAGTTAGCTATTTTCTTGCAATGTATATATCACGAACTCGACCTACTTGTATATGCATTAGCGTCGCTGTCAAATGCAAAAGGCAATGTATATATAAAGCTCCAGCTGTTCAGAATGCTTCGACTCTCATTGAGTCTTCAGAAAAGTCGACTTCGCTTTTCTTACCGGCGTCCGGTACTTACGGTTGCTTTTGTTTTACCATCTCTTGGAGACTAGTTTAAAATAACCACTGTAACTTTAAAAACTTACGTGGACCTAAACAGAACCATTATAATCAGTATAAACTTCGAAATTTGGAAAAAAAATATATTAATAAAATTATCTATATATACGTACGATATGATAAAGGACTCGTCTAACCAAGCGGAGGAACATGGTCAAAAGTGGAGAAATTTTAAAATCCCATTTATTCCGTAGTTGTAAGCTTATTAGGTGTAATTCCGTTATGATTTATACCAGCTCGGAAGAAAAGTTAGAGAAGCAGGTCTAGTTATATATATGGTCCATTCTTATTTTGGAAAAATTATTGCATATATAAATTTATAACCAAAAAAAACTGAGAAGCAAAGATAACTGGAGGTAGATTCAGCCATTAAAAAATAAATTATAAATTAGGTGTTGTTGGATTTCCTAACCTAACTTTAAACTCCAGCCAAAATCACTTAAAATTTTATCGGGATAAAATAAAGACACAAATAACTGATTAAACTATTGCGGGATCAACAAAAATATAAGAGATAGGATCTCGATAGGAATGAAGTTGTAAGTGAGTGACGCACAACCTCTCTCATGTATATGCAGAACCCACCGACATGGAACCTTTCCAGGTTGAATCTTTGTGCGTAACGCACATTTCGTAGAATTTGATTCAACGATTTTGAAGGAGAAATACCAAGAATCACTCCTCCAACGTGTAAATCCACGTGCAAACGTGTCACCGTATCAAATTGCTTTGTGTCGTAATGACTTTTACAGTCATTAAGTTGAACAAAGGTACAGAAATAATGCTTTGTATTATAATGACTTTTACGGTCAACAATTTCAACGAAGATACAGAAATTAAATTTGATTCAATATGTCATTTAACTCTATTAATGACATATTGTACAATATAAATTTCTTTCTTGTTAGGGTAGTGAAGCATTCCTTTACATAGCGCCTTTGTTTTAGGTAGGAGATTTGTTTGCTGAGACAATGTCTGAAATTCCACAGAATGTAATTACGTAATTTATTACTTTGCTATTTAGAAAAATTTACCATATCTCGCTTGGCCAGAGTCATAGTCTGCATCTCTCTGCATTCTTCGTTCTTGCAACTGCAATCCATTACATGTCCGAGAAAACAGATTTTGCCATTATTTTCACCGCAACGCACGAAGAGAAAAATAATACAAATCAGATATCATTGAAAAACAAAGCCATGAATGATAGGTATCCTCCTCCATGTTTTGCCATCATTTGCGACAGAATTTATGTGAAAGACGAACTTTAACCACAAGAAAAATCCACAAATAACTTTGAAAGAGAAGTCATCAAACCTTTATTTTCCTTTTGTATATCTTAAAAGTATATGTAAGCTCACTAACCTGTAATATAATCATTTATTTATAAATTTCTGCAAATATTGGATATAACAATTTGTCATGGTATATCCTAATATTGCTACTGCAAGAGGCATTTAAATTATTATTCATTGGTTTTGTTGTATACCATTTTAGCAATGTTCCAATCCCAACTTTTCATAAAATCACAGGTTAAAACATCCATAGGATATGAAGTATATAGATTCAAGCTACACAATATCTAATGACTATACATGTACAACTAAAAAGGGAAAGGACTAGAGTAAGGTTAGGGTAAGATTTTCATTTGACTTTGGGTCTAATTTAAAAGTTCCAATCATTTTAAAAAGTTGGAAAAAGTAAAAAAAAAAATTGAGTTTAATAAGAATAATAAAGTTATGGTTAAAAATATGTAAAAGGGATAAAAATCATTTATCAATAACAATATGGCTTTGAGTGGTGGTCTGCCTAGAAAAGGTATATGCAACAACCTGCATTGCAAGTCACCCATTACTTTTTTTATGAGGCAACAACCTCCTACAACAACCCAAGACTCTAGAGTAACACTAGAGCATAGTCAAAGAACAAAGACTCTAGAGTAACTCTAGAGCATAGTCAAAGAACAAGGCATGGAGGCAAGTTGCAACTAGAGCCTGAAGCCGGCAGCTCTCCCAAAGAACCGAAGTAATAGATCACCAGAATTTTGAGAGATAACCTGAATTTGCAGAAATATTATGTGGACATATAGCCCTCCAAATGACATTTTATAATGTTACTTTATTTTTAACTTGAAGAAATCAAATTATAACCTTTTTTTTATGTGTAAATTTTTGTGAGCACTTCTCTAACGTGCCAAAGGCCTCTTGAAAACATTTTATAATGTTACTTTTCTTTTTTAACTTGAGGAAATCAAATTTTAAGTTTTTTTTATGAGTAAATTTTGGTGAGCACTTCTCTAACATGCCAGAGGCCTCTTGAAAGGCTCTAACATGTTTAATTTTGAACATTTCATGACATTTTATAATGTTACTTTTTTTTAAAACTCGTAGAAATCAAATTTTACCTTTTTTATAAGTAAATTTCTGTTAGCACTTCTCTAACATGCCAAAGGCCTCTTGAAATGCTCTAACATATTTAATGTGGAACACTTCATAATACCGTCAGGAGGGAGATTTGACACCCCTCCTCCCTCTTTAAGGGCTCTGCCGTGTTCAATTTTGAACACCATGGACCGCAAAATGGAGGCCTCCACAAAAAGCCCATTCAGTTCACGTAAATTTAAAAAAAAGTCAAAATGTTGAAACCAGATAAGACATGTGAAATTTCTTTTAATAAAACGACATGTTCTACTTGGAAAAACATCTTTTAGGAAAAAATGTTCCAACCCAAATTGCATTTTTGTCACTCCCCACCTTCTAAATTATTATAGCAGAAAATATACGAGCACGCCACACAGTTGGACCCAGTTATTCGTGCAATAATCCTCAAAACTGAGGCCATTCATTCGTGAAATAATACTATAAACTGAGCGCATTCATTCGTGCAATACAAGGAAATAAAAAATGAAAAAGCCATCCACTGCACATAAATTCAAAAAATTCAAAATGTTAAAACCATGCAATTGGAGCCCATTTCACTACACAGTTGACAGAAAAATAGTTGCAATATCTATCAGAAATTCAAGAAGCCCAATACTACTCAAGGAGTTGCTCCAAGATCTTTACAAAATTATTCAACTAGAACAAACCATTGGCCTTAAAGTTTCAAAGCCAGTCCAGTATTAGAAGTTCATGAATCCAAACAAGAAAAAGTCTTACCACTAATAGTTTCTATACAAATTCTCGAATAATTCTCGACTACAATAAAAGCAAACACCATGGCACAGAAATATATATACTGTTTTTGCACCAATTCCATAGAATCATTCAAAGGCCCACTGATTCTCACGCCTGACGTCCTCCTCCTCTTCAGGAGTAAAATTATTCTTTATGTTGAAAGTTTTACGTATTTCCTCTGGCGTTTTCCCTTTTATCATGTCGGCAACAGTCTGACATGTAAGATCTAGCAGATTTTTTATGTTTAGGTTATTAGCAGCCTGCAAAAACCCGAAAAGCTTAATAAGCGAAAATTTCCGTAAAATATACAAATGTGTCTGTAGCCTAGACAGGCATATACATGTGCTAAACGTTACTAAACAAAGAGACGAAGATATTGCAGAACAATTACGTGGAATGAGGGTACACAGAGATAATTGAAGGATCTCCATAAGATTTCTAGCATTTAAAAAGGAACAGAAATTAAGAAAACAATTAGTTGATGGAACATTGATTTATTGGAGAAGCCATCGGCACAGAGGTTCCAAACAATTTGGTAGGGTAATTCAGGTAGATTAGGCCCCTTAAAACAACAAATAAGAAAAACGTTATTTTGGTTCAAAGAATACCAAACCATCAAATTCCTAATTAAATAAGGGTTTCTGACAAAATACCACGATAAGGTCGAACAAAGTGTCCTCATCGACTTTAACTAATTCTTCATCCCAAATCATGATGTCTTTCTCGGAAATGGCCGATTTCTCATATGCAGGGTTCTGAGCGTCGGCCTGGTACTTGCAGTATGCCATGACCTTCGAGAGTATCTCACTAAAAACGTTTGGCAGCGGAATAGCGTTGGCGGTGCCAGTGTCCTCGATCATGTACTTGATGGTCTGAGATTCAAATGCCACAGCCTCAGTGACATCGAACAATTCGCCATCTGAGATCTTCAAACTCACCTTGCTTTCCGAGGCCATGTGTACCGCCCTAGCGTTGCGGCCCGGGCGCATGCCCTCCGCATGGTGAAATTCGGCTAAGTATGGAGAGCGCTCCACCAACGAGACGAGGTGAACGTGCAGTTATGGGGAGCGCCTCATGAGTTTTTACGACGAGTTGGACGATGTCAACCGACGAGCCAACACTTATGCAATAGACGCTTGGGTGGGCGGTCCCGCACGATGGGGCGTTGGCATGCGGAAGTTGTGAACGATTATGGCGAGTCGGCTGGGCGGACAACCCCTCCTACGCAGCGTATAAACCATGGAAAGTTCGATGGATTGAGACAACAACTCTCATCGCTCTAACGCACAACATCTAAGTGCGAGTTAGAGGAGAGACCTGCAGGTCGCATAGGATATGCGCCCGCAGGTCGGGCAGCAGGTTGGAGATTGCGAACAGCGCGGGTGAACTTCGGTGTAGGCGCGGGTGCGCTCGCCCGCCCATCGGGTGGACCACCGGGCGTGGGCGCAGGGCGACCCGCCCGCCCACTATCGTGTAGCGCGGTTGAACGACGGGTGCATTAGGTGGTTGAACGTCGGGCGCGTTGTGGGTTGAACGCTGGCACGGTGGTGCGATGGTAATGTCGGGCGTGGTGATACATTGTAGTGCAGCGTTGGTTGTGTGGAGTTGGGCGTGCACGGTGCCACGACGTACCCTCCGTTCGGGCGAACGTTGGCATTCGGTTGTGGTTCGGGCAGACCGTCGTGCACTCTTGCACGGGCGGGCGCCCGCCCGGTTGTAAACGCCGATCGAGCTAGTCCCCCGGTCATATTGTAAAATATCATTATATAATAAAAGTATTTTACTATATACATTGTTGTTGTTCTTGATTATGTTTATCATGTTATTATGATGTTATTCCGCACATTATAATTTAACAAGTGAAGGTTAATGAAAGTGAAGGTGTAGTTCGTAAAACACTTAACCATGGAAACGGTGAGTCGTTTAGGCGGTGCCGCACCCGCTCAACTTAAGAAAAAAAGAGTTGGGGGCGTGACAGGTGGTATCAGAGCAGGTTCACAGGTGGTTGAAGCTGCAGTTGAACTGATTCAGGGTTGAAGAAGCTTGATATAAGCGACGAGAACGGAAATGTAGCAGTTATGAAAAATCATGGATGAACAGTCTGGGTTTCGTAGACTTGATGGTCCGTGGAAAGACCACTCAAGCTCTTGTGGACACAGGGGCCACCCATAACTTCATGACGACACGGTTGGCTAGAGATGTCGGACTAACGATCCTTCCATCCAACATGGAGGTCAAGGCAGTGAACTCTAAGGCCAAGGTGACGGGTTTGGCACACGAAGTGTCGGTGCAAATAGGAGATTGGATGGGTCAGTTGGACTTCACAGTGATGGAGATGAACGACTTCGATGTGATACTTGGACAAGATTTCTTGAAGGGAAACAAGGCTATTGTTATCCCCTTCTGTGATGAGGTGGTGCTGGTTGGACAGACATGAACTTGGACTTTGCGCACACATAGGCAAAGGAGGGAAGTAAATCAGCAACATGTTTTTGCACTAAGTTTGGAAAGAGCCATGAACGAATCAGACGTGGAGACATATGCAGTGATGTTCAAGGGAGTCAACAGTGATGAAGTGGGGACGCCTATTTCAGCTGAAATTTCTGATGTGCTTACCGAATATGCAGATTTGATTCCTGATGAGCTTCCGAAGAAACTTCCACCAAGGCGTGCGGTAGACCATAGCATTGAGCTTGAACCAGGGAAGGAACCCCCGGCTAAAGCACCTTATCAATTATCAGGGCCTGAGTTGGAGGAATTGAAACGGCAGCTAAAGGAGTTAGTTGATGCAGGTTTCATTAGACCTTCAAGGTCCCCATATGGAGCTCCGGTATTATTCCAGTGAAAGAAGTATAACAATGAGCTAAGGATGTGTTGTGACTACCGTGCATTGAACAAGAAAATGGTGAGAAACAGGTATCCTTTGCCATTAGATGTTGATTGCTTCGATAAGCTTGCGAAGGCCCGAGTGTTTTCCAAGCTAGACTTGAGGCATGGTTACTATCAGGTGCTGATTGCCGAAGGAGACGAGAAGAAGACCGCAATCGTAACAAGGTATGGTAGCTTTGAGTTCCTTGTTATGCCGTTTGGGTTGTGCAATTCTCCTGTGACATTTTGCACTTTGATGAATGATGTCCTATGACCGTACTTGGACTCGTTCGTGGTGGTATACCTGGATGATATAGTGGTTTACAGTGATAACATGGAGGATCATAAGAAGCACTTGGCGATGGTTTTCGAGGCACTGAGGGAGAATCAGTTGTTCTTGAAAAAGTCTAAGTGTGTGTTTGCTCAGACTGAGATATCGTTCCTTGGGCACATCGTTGGACAGGGCCACATACGGATGGAGCCGAGCAGGGTGAAGGCTATCGAGGACTAGGTTGAATCGAAGAATGTCCATGATATGAGGGTGTTCTTGGGCATGACCAACTACCAACAGAAGTTTGTAGAAGGTTACTCCAAGATAACATCGGCACCGACAGACCTACTGAAAAAGGACAAGAAGTGGTGTTGGACGGAGAAATGTCAAAAGGCATTTGATGATTTGAAGAGAAGGATCGTTACAGCACCAATACTGAAGTTACCTGACTTCGAGAGAACATTCGAGGTGCACACTGATGCTTCAGATTTTTCCATAGGAGGAGTTCTTATGCAGGATGGGCATCCGGTGGCCTATGAGAGTCGGAAGTTGCAGGATAGAGAGCAGAGGTATCTGGTTCATGAGAAAGAGATGACTGCGATCATCCATTATCTTCATATATGGAGGCACTACTTGATTGGGACGCCTTTTGTTGTCAAGACTAACAACGTTGCAACGAGTTATTTTGCATCACAACAGAAGCTTTCTGCAAAGCAAGCTCGTTGGCAGGACTTCTTGGCAGAGTTCGACATGTCTATTGAGTATAGACCGGGTAGACACAATGCGTTAGAAGATTCCCTTAGTAGGAAGAGATAGCTTGCACCATTGGAGGGAGAAGACCGGGAAGCAAGGAGTAGAAGTCAGATTCAGATGTCGGAAGAGATGCAAAACAAACTGAAGGAAAGTGTGGAGACCGATACTTTAGCACAGAATATAGTGAAGCAGATAAAGGAGGGAAAGACACGCATGTTCTTTCTACGAGATGGTTACTTGTTCTTTGGGAGCCGACTTTATGTTCCAATGACATCTGGTCTTAGGAGGCACCTCTTGAAGGAGTGCCACGATTCTCCATGGGCTGGCCACCCAGGGCAGCGTCATTCTTTGGCATTGTTGGAGAGAGGGTTCTTTTGGGAGAAGATGCGGGAGGAGATGGAGGAGTATGTGCATACATGCATCGTTTGTCAACAAGACAAATCGGACAATCACAGGCAAGGAGGACTGTTGCAGCCTTTACCTATTCCAGAGAGACCATGGATGAGTGTCTCTATGGACTTCATTGTCTCACTACCACAGGTTCAGGGGTATAATGGGATTATGGTCGTTGTCGATCGTTTTTTCCAAGTATGTTGTCTTTGTTCCGAAAAAGGTACCATGTGGAGCTGAGCGTACTGCCGAGCTGTTCTTTAAGAACGTGGTGAAGTATTGGGGGATGCCGTTGAGTATCGTGTGTGATAGAGATACACGGTTTACAGGGAGATTTTGGACGACATTGTTCAAGTTAGTTGGGACAGAGTTGCTGATGAGTTCGAGTTACCATCCGCAGACAGATGGGCAGCCTGAGCGTATCAACACATTGATGGAGGACTACTTGAGACATTATGTCACGGCTGATCAAAAGAATTGGCCTGAACTCTTGAATATTGCTCAGTTTAGCTGCAATATTCAAAAGAGTTCTGTGACGGGGTACAGTCCATTTGAGTTGGTAAATGGACAGATGTCGGTTGCTCCGCACACCATTGAGACTACAGGTCGTATGAGGAGTCCTCATGCGAAGAAGTTCATGAAGGCTTGGGAGGAGACCTTGGAGTTGGAACGATTACGCTTGCATGATGCTGCAAGGAGAATAAGGAAGTATGTTGATCAGGGAAGACGGGATGTGCAGTTCAGTGTGGGAAATATGGTGTTTCTCAGGATTACCGGAGAGCAGTTTCAGCCAGCCAAGGGGACAGTTACTTTGCTATTTAGAAAAGTTTACCATATCTCGCTTGGCCAGACTCATAGTCTGCATCTCTCTGCATTCTTCGTTCTTGCAACTGCAATCCATTACATGTCCGAGAAAACAGATGTTGCCATTATTTTCACCGCAACGCACGAAGGGAAAAATAATACAAATCAGATATGATTGAAAAACAAAGCCATGAATGATAGGTATCCTCCTCCATGTTTTGCCATCATTTGCGACAAAATTTATGTGAAAGACGAACTTTAACCACAAGAAAAATCCACAAATAACTTTGAAAGAGAAGTCATCAAACCTTTATTTTCCTTTTGTATATCTTAAAAGTATATGTAAGCTCACTAACCTGTAATATAATCATTTATTTATAAATTTCTGCAAATATTGGATATAACAATTTGTCATGGTATATCCTAATATTGCTACTGCAAGAGGCATTTAAATTATTATTCATTGGTTTTGTTGTATACCATTTTAGCAATGTTCCAATCCCAACTTTTCATAAAATCACAGGTTAAAACATCCATAGGATATGAAGTATATAGATTCAAGCTACACAATATCTAATGACTATACATACACAACTAAAAAGGGAAAGGACTAGAGTAAGGTTAGGGTAAGATTTTCATTTGACTTTGGGTTTAATTTAAAAGTTCCAACCATTTTAAAAAGTTGGAAAAAGTAAAAAAAAAAATTGAGTTTAATAATAATAATAAAGTTATGGTTAAAAATATGTAAAAGGGATAAAAATCATTTATCAATAACAGTATGGCTTTGACTGGTGGTCTGCCTAGAAAAGGTATATGCAACAACCTTCATTGCAAGTCACCCATTACGTTTTTTTATGAGGCAACAACCTCCTACAACAACCCTAGACTCTAGAGTAACTCTAGAGCATAGTCAAAGAACAAAGACTCTAGAGTAACTCTATAGCATAGTCAAAGAACAAGGCATGGAGGCAAGTTGCAACTAGAGCCTGAAGCCGGCAGCTCTCCCAAAGAACTGAAGTAATAGATCACCAGAATTTTGAGAGATAACCTGAATTTGCAGAAATATTATGTGGACATATAGCCCTCCAAATGACATTTTATAATGTTACTTTATTTTTAACTTGAAGAAATCAAATTATAACTTTTTTTTATGTGTAAATTTTTGTGAGCACTTCTCTAACGTGCCAAAGGCCTCTTGAAAACATTTTATAATGTTACTTTTCTTTTTTAACTTGAGGAAATCAAATTTTAAGTTTTTTTTTTATGAGTAAATTTTGGTGAGCACTTCTCTAACATGCCAGAGGCCTCTTGAAAGGCTCTAACATGTTTAATTTTGAACACCTCATGACATTTTATAATGTTACTTTTTTTTTTAAACTCGTAGAAATCAAATTTTACCTTTTTTTATAAGTAAATTTCTGTTAGCACTTCTCTAACATGCCAAAGGCCTCTTGAAATGCTCTAACATATTTAATGTGGAACACTTCATAATACCGTCAGGAGGGAGATTTGACACCCCTCCTCCCTCTTTAAGGGCTCTGCGGTGTTCAATTTTGAACACCATGCACCGCAAGATGGAGGCCTCCACAAAAAGCCCATTCAGTTCACGTAAATTTAAAAAAAAGTCAAAATGTTGAAACCAGATAAGACATGTGAAATTTCTTTTAATAAAACGACATGTTCTACTTGGAAAAACAGCTTTTAGGAAAAAATGTTCCAACCCAAATTGCATTTTTGTCACTCCCCACCTTCTAAATTATTATAGCAGAAAATATACGAGCACGCCACACAGATGGACCCAGTTATTCGTGCAATAATCCTCAAAACTGAGGCCATTCATTCGTGAAATAATACTATAAACTGAGCGCATTCATTCGTGCAATACAAGGAAATAAAAAATGAAAAAGCCATCCACTGCACATAAATTCAAAAAATTCAAAATGTTAAAACCATGCAATTGGAGCCCATTTCACTACACAGTTGACAGAAAAATAGTTGCAATATCTATCAGAAATTCAAGAAGCCCAATACTACTCAAGGAGTTGCTCCAAGATCTTTACAAAATTATTCAACTAGAACAAACCATTGGCCTTAAAGTTTCAAAGCCAGTCCAGTATTAGAAGTTCATGAATCCAAACAAGAAAAAGTCTTACCACTAATAGTTTCTATACAAATTCTCGAATAATTCTCGACTACAATAAAAGCAAACACCATGGCACAGAAATATATATACTGTTTTTGCACCAATTCCATAGAATCATTCAAAGGCCCACTGATTCTCACGCCTGACGTCCTCCTCCTCTTCAGGAGTAAAATTATTCTTTATGTTGAAAGTTTTACGTATTTCCTCTGGCGTTTTCCCTTTTATCATGTCGGCAACAGTCTGACATGTAAGATCTAGCAGATTTTTTATGTTTAGGTAATTAGCAGCCTGCAAAAACCCGAAAAGCTTAATAAGCGAAAATTTCCGTAAAATATACAAATGTGTCTGTAGCCTAGACAGGCATATACATGTGCTAAACGTTACTAAACAAAGAGACGAAGATATTGCAGAACAATTACGTGGAATGAGGGTACACAGAGATAATTGAAGGATCTCCATAAGATTTCTAGCATTTAAAAAGGAACAGAAATTAAGAAAACAATTAGTTGATGGAACATTGATTTATTGGAGAAGCCATCGGCACAGAGGTTCCAAACAATTTGGTAGGGTAATTCAGGTATATTAGGCCCCTTAAAACAACAAATAAGAAAAACGTTAGTTTGGTTCAAAGAATACCAAACCATCAAATTCCTAATTAAATAAGGGTTTCTGACAGAATACCACGATAAGGTCGAACAAAGTGTCCTCATAGCCTTTAACTAATTCTTCATCCCAAATCATGATGTCTTTCTCGGAAATGGCCGATTTCTCATGTGCAGGGTTCTGAGCGTCGACCTGGTACTTGCAGTATGCGATGACCTTCGAGAGTATCTCACTAAAAATGTTCGGCAGTGGAATAGCGTTGGCGGTGCCAGTGTCCTCGATCATGTACTTGATGGTCTGAGATTCAAATGCCACAGCCTCAGTGACATCGAACAATTCGCCATCTGAGATCTTCAAACTCACCTTGCTTTCCGAGGCCATGTGTACCGCCCTAGCGTTGCGGCCCGGGCGCGCGCCCTCCGCACGGTGAAATTCGGCTAAGTATGGAGAGCACTCCACCAACGAGACGAGGTGAACGTGCAGTTATGGGGAGCGCCTCATGAGTTTTTAGGATGAGTTGGACGATGTCAACCGACGAGCTGACACTTATGCAATGGACGCTTGGGTGGGCGGTCCCGCACGATGGGGTGTTGGCATGCAGAAGTGGTGAACGATTATGGTGAGTCGGCTGGGCGGACAACCCCTCCTACGCAGCGTATAAACCATGGAAAGTTCGATGGATTGAGACAACAACTCTCATCGCTCTAACGTACATCATCTAAGTGCGAGTTAGAGGAGAGACCTGCAGGTCGCATAGGATATGCGCCCGCAGGTCGGGCAGCAGGTTGGAGATTGCGAACAGCGCAGGTGAACTTCAGTGTAGGCACGGGTGCGCTCGCCCGCCCGTCGGGTGGACGACCGGGCGTGGGCGCAGGGCGACCCGCCCGCCCGCTATCGTGTAGCGCGGTTGAATGACGGGTGCGTTAGGTGGTTGAACGTCGGGCGCGTTGTGGGTTGAACGCTGGCATGGTGGTGCGGTGGTAACGCCGGGCGTGGTGATACATTGTAGTGCAGCGTTGGTTGTGTGGAGTTGGGCGTGCACGGTGGCACGACGCACCCTCCGTTCGGGCGAATGTTGGCATTCGATTGTGGTTCGGGCAGACCGTCGTGCGCTCTTGCACGGGCGGGCGCCCGCCCGGTTGTAAACGCCGATCGAGCTAGTCTCCCGGTCATATTGTAAAATATCTTTATATAATAAAAGTATTTTACTATATACATTGTTGTTGTTCTTGATTATGTTTATCATGTTATTATGATGTTATTCCGCACATTATAATTTAACAAGTGAAGATTAATGAAAGTGAAGGTGTAGTTCGTCAAACACTTAACCATGGAAACGGTGAGTCGTTTAGGCGGTGCCGCACCCGCTCAACTTAAGAAAAAAAGAGTTGGGGGCGTGACAGGTGGTATCAGAGCAGGTTCACAGGTGGTTGAAGCTGCGGTTGAAGCT
>APFE030880106.1:0-10145 GCA_000404065.3 Pinus taeda
AAACAAAAGATGACTCTAGTCGCCTTCGATTTTTAATGAGCTTGAAGTGACAAGTGCTCAGATGGACCTTTTCCTTTAAGGAGTCTAAAAAGGAATGAAAGAGACGTCTCTGGAAATCTATGCAGAGGGATTACCAAACCAATCGCAAAACTGCAGAATAATTTTTACGGTACGGCAGTCAATCTTCCCGAATGTTGTGTTCAGTGCATTGCGATCGATAGGGCGGTAGACACGGCTTCCTAAGGATAAAGGATATAGCCTATTGCGGTCTCCCAATATATACTCGACGGTACGTGGGAGCACAAGTCTGTACTGGCACTTGTCGTCTCAAAGTGGAGGAATCACCCAACCAATAATGAAAACAACAGTTACCACGTTTTACGACGCCGGAATACGTCTCTAGCCTAGACTTCTAGATGTTGTGCGTTAGATTCCAAAGCGTTTTTAGATTCATTAAATTTATTTTATAGTTGATCTTGTTTAAAAATTTGTCTTTCAGGTTCATCGCGTGATGTGTATACAATTCCTAAAATGCAGTCTAAGATGATAAACAAATGTTTAATCTTCTTTTGGCAATGAAATCCTAGCTACTAAGGAAAGAGAACTGAGGGTCTTTCAACAAAGAGCACAAAGCACACACTAAATGCACTGTCCTAAATCAAACCAAGCAGTCTAAATGCAAATGCACATGCATGTATTTGTCTTCAGCCTTCTTAATGTATGAATGACAAGAAGAACGCTAAGTGCAAATTTGAATTATTTTCCAAAGCGACAATACTAACAAATTTCTTTTTTCAAAATGAAGTGAAGATAAGGAAGACACTTTTCGATTTCGAAATGAAAATTGTTTTTGACACTTGAAAAACTACTAATTCAAATCACATACAAGAGTAACAGTACGATCGACTACCAAGAATAATGGGATTCTCTTCTATGAATGAAAATGACACCTACGACACTTTCATATCAAGGAACGATAGTCTGATTACGCTACTTCTTTGTAAAAGAGAACTGGAAATGGCGCACAATACATAAAAACACTTACAGTTCTTTGCACAATGGAGGTGGAATTATGGAAGAGAAGAGGGTTTCCATAGAGATATACTGACCACAGACAGCAAAACTCCTTAATAGAACTAAAAAGAGTGAAGAAAAAACCAAAGTCTGAAGGTAAGGTTAACCTTCCCTGACCATCGCACCTGTCACATAGGGAATCTAGTATGCAGCGCACCTACTGCACACGGGAAGTGCGATGCATACAGACTGCCTTGAAGGGAGGGTGCGATGGTACTAGTTCGAGACTTTTATCCAGTCTTTGATCACAATTTGCAGTTCAGTTCAGGGATTTAGGCTGATTAAGTGATGTTCAGTAAATATAAATCACAAGGGTTGATCTAAGGAGATTACTAGAGCCACCACTTAGGGCAATTAGAGTGTTTGTAGATCGATTGTTCAATTTATAAACAAAACCCGGAGATAGACTGAAGCAACATTGATCTACTTTGCACTTGCATAGAAAATACAGTTCGAAGGCTAGATGGCTTGGCTTCAGGCTCCTTCTGTAAGTTTATAAAACAAACAAAAATAGACTAACAAACAATCTATTCGCTCCCCAACGAAGTTGCCATTTTGTTACCGGGAATAGTGTCCACTTAGAGCTCCTATTCCCACTAAGACTAATAGCTATCTTAGAAACAAACAAGTTAAAACTACTTTCGTTTTCCTTTATGAAAAATAGACAAGAGGGGAACAGAGGACACCAACCTTTGTCTTGCGCTTGGTTCCTTGCTCGGTTACTCTCCTTCTCGATAGATCCTTGCCGCTCCTTCTTTGTCTACACAGCTTCAGAGAGCACCTGTGGAATCAAAGCAGCATAATACTAGCGAAGAATAGAGATCTATATTCATAAACAACATGGGATCAGATATGTATTAACCACACAAATGCATATACAATCAAACATACACGAATGTGGAGGAAAACTTGAATAGCTTTGTTAATATCAAGAATAGCAAGAGGATTAGAACCAATTGTTCTGACCCAGCATCATCCTCTAGCAAGAAATCCCTTCTTCACCTCAAGTAAAGCTTAGATCACCCAACACTATGATGTTACCCCAGAAAACCAACAACACTTCTCTACAAGATACAAGATTCTTGCCATGAGGGATCCATATATAGATGATTGTAGGGGGGTGAGTCAGCTTCTGGGATTTTGATTAGTGTCCTCTCTCTGATAGTTCTTGATTCCACTTAGAGATTGATGATCTCTTACTCATCACTGGTCAAAATCAGAGAGGCAACTGTCAGAGGGGAAGTTTCTGGAAGATTCTATGATCTTCCACCTCGCAAACTGTCCCTGCCATTTGTCCATTCTCGCCCATCGCACCCTACAGAGGGGCCACCCAGTATGCATCGCACCCTTTACACTGGGAAGGTGATATGCATCGCACCCTCTGCACTGGGCATTCAGTATGGTCCAATTTTGACCATTTCTGAGCAGTTTTCTATGGAGAACTTCTGGGAGATGATGTAATCAGTTGACCTTGTTCCTTTAGGTAGTGAAGCAACACTTTTAAGGACTTAGGAGCCCTCAGTTTATGGAAATTTATGATTGGGGTTGCAGTGCCCAAATATTTCTATAACACAATGGAAGCAGAACGAAAACCAGTCTGGTATCACCTACAAGAAAGTGTGCCTGTGCTAGAGAAGACTAGGCAAAATGGGTACTGCTAGAACAAGATTGGAGGCCTAGAACCTCTCTACCCAAACCTATTTCCATGACTCAACGAGGTGGTATTTTTCGTGGCTACAACCTGCGGAACCTCCACCGAGTCCTTCACATGAATAAATATTAGGTCGGTAGGTAATAGGAAGGGAAACAAACCTTATGGCCGAGAGGGTTAACCCTAAACCCCAAGTTCTTGAAATCATAACTGTTATTACAAAGATAACTCAAAATAAAAAGAAAATAAGACTTTGAATGTGTTGAAGCCTCAAAAATCAATGCAACAACATGGGGATGACCACCAATGGTGGTTCCGACTGGTTCAACTAGGTCCAGTTACCTTCTCTCAATCTCCAATGGCTTTAAAATATGACTTTCATTCACCAATGGAAAAGAGACATCAGATCAACCTTCTTGCTAATCAGACAAAAAGGTGATCCTTAAGCTAATTTAGGGTTCAGCCAATCCACTACTAAAGTTTGCCTCTTTGGGAAGAGGACTTAAAAGAATGTAGAAATTAATCTAAATGCAAACTTGTTCTAAGATGCAAGCAAAAGAAACTATCTTAATCCTATCTCAATTAGGCAGATATAGATCTAACCCAACCAAGAGCAGGTATTTATAATATTGGGATTGAAATATGTCTTGTTTATAATGAATATCATGTTAATGAAATAGTTCAATTAACTAACATTATGGATATCAAAACATATCCTATTGAGACCTTTTAACTGAAATAATCAATCAATAACACTCAGGAAGTAGTTCTGAGAATGATCTTGATCATTTAATCAGTAACTTGAATTATTAAACAATAATATGCGGAAGAAGTTCACAACATATCACTATTTACTCATCCAATATTAAAAGACAGATTTATGAGTAAATAGGTACTCAGAAATCAGAATTCAACCCATAAGAGCAGAGATATATAATAACATAAAATAGAGGTAAATTACCCACACCGACAAAAGTGCACAAATATGAAAGTAAATGACACAATTCTTCTTATTATAAAATAAAACCAGCACTTAAAATAATAGTATTCGAAATATCAATTTATTAAATCCATTTCTCTAGCTTCGGTCTCTAATAGTCCTTTACAATGCTTGAGCTTCTGCTTTCAAAACCAAGGTACAATAGTGCAAACTCTTTTCATTATACATAACTCAGAATGTAGAAGAAAAACCTCAATAATCTCCAGATCTGAGATTCCACTCCTCCCACCTACAACTCTAAATCCCTATTACAAAAGTGCTTTTAGAATTCAAGAATTGCAGAGGAGAGTAGCCTCTATTACATTCTGCTATTTATAATATTTGCAAAGGAATTCTTGAGATGAAAGTTTATTGAAGAAAATCTGCCCAATCACTTTTATTTGCTCAAAATTCCAATCTTTTAATTGCTGGAGCATTCTCATTGACTAAGATATTTTCTCCATATCTCTTCTACTATTTTTCTGCAAAAAGAAATCAAAATAAATTAAGATGCAATCAATAAAATCAAAATATCATTTCTGGCATTTAAAATATATCCAATCAAATTCTATTTAAATAAATAATTGAAAATAAATATGAGCTCTCTATTAATGCAAGGGATGGTTTAATTGGCCAAGGATATTATTGATGAGAAAATCTGTAATTAGAAGAAGCTTAGGACAAATGAAAATGCAGAAAATAACTCAGAAAAATTATTTTGTTTTAGAAATTCGGAGCTTGATCTTCTGCCTGATTTTCGACCCAATAAATGACCAAATATGTTAATGAAACCTCCTTCAGAAATGTCCTCCTTGATTTTATCTTTCCAATGAGCCATCATGAGCCTCATTTGGCCAAGTATAATTCAATCTATGAGCCTCCAAAATTGATCAGTCAAAACTGACACAATTCTGGAATTTTGGTTGTTGGGCTAAAAATCAGAATTTTTAATTGGAAATTTAATCCTAAATTAGAATTCTAATTATTTAATAATTAATTCTAAACTAATTATTAACTAACTAATATATACAATTAATTCTAATTAATTATCATCTAATTAGAAATTAATTAAGTTACAAAATTAAATTAATATACAAATGATTTTAAAAAGTTAATTTAAATATAATTAATATTATAATTCAAATTATATTAAAATTATAATAAATATTATAATTATAATATAATTATTAAATAAAAAATATAAAAATTAATTAACAAACCATTGGAATCAATCCAAACCCAAAATCCGTAAAACAAACCATTGAAATCAATCCAAACCCATTAATTCATCCACGTGAGTTTATGGAGGGATATGGTGAGTGGAGTGTGAGGTGAGTGTGATGTGAGGGTGAGTGAGGTGGAGGTATGGGAGGCATAAGGGGTGAAAAAACTTTGTATTAAAATTTTTTAACACAACGCATTTTCCAATCGCAAATCCTTTAATGTTTAAGTTGAGGAGCTTGTTAAAATTGCAATACGCAATATGTGATGTCGCATTATCACATCGCATGAAAACATTACATCGCACATTATTTTAGAAGGTTCATTGTAATCTTGCGATATCAGTGGACTTGATAAATTAATAAGACAAGGTTAATAGTCATATTAAATCTAGAATAAATGCGAGAATGACTTTAAAATGAAATTCATGGTTTAACTTTGATCGCATCACATGAAGGGATTCCGTCGAGGTCTTGATTCGTTATGAATTTTGCGAAGTGTAATTTGCGGTGGACGTGATCGTATTGTAAAAAATTTTATTATTTATTTTATTTCGGGTCGAAGCTTAATGGGGTTTGTTTAAGTTATAAAACGAAATTAAGTGGGGTTTGTTTCTATAAACTACAGCCACTTTAATAAAAATAAAAATTAAACTACAACCACTTTGACATTCTGGGTTTTTTGAGATTAGTAATTAATTTGAGAATTGGAGTTAATTACTGAAATCCCAATGTTTCATGATTTGGTTGTATAAGTAAAAATAAAAAATGTTAGTGAGAACTAACTAGGGGTTAATATTTAAAATAAATGCATTATTGAACTAATTTATTTACAAAAATGGAATATTTAAGTTTTATGCATTTTTAACCCAGGCAACATAAATGATTAGACTTCAAAGGAGTGTCGTTCAAGAACCAGTTGACCAAATTAGGCGAAACAAATGTCAATGGGAAGCTTATAAAAAATCAATTCTAACAAAGCAATCAAAACAAGAATCCAAAGAAAATGAAAAATTAACAAAAGTGTAGGATAATCAACTAAATAAAATTGCTAAAATGTGTTTAGTCAAAATTTTATAGAAAGGGTCCCCATTATTTGAAGAGAGTACATCAATAATGGGGGGTTTGTGTTTTTACCACAACAAAATGCTAAATATTATATGAATACAGTAAGAGTTAATTAACTATAACTAGTTCCGGAAAATAAAATTTCTATTATGTATAGGAGAAAAACCCTTGTTAGGTGAACTAGGTTGTCGAAGGGGTTGAGACCAGGCTACCGAGTGCACAGCTATTGAGTCTAGTCCCCTTCGAACCTCTATTCAAGTTCCTCTGTTTAGGTATAAACTGAACCAAACTAAACCGCAATTTCCATTCTTAAAATTGTCTAAATTCAGGAACTGAATACATTCAACAAGACATCAAGAATTTAAAGCATAAATATATTATATATATATATATATATATATTATATATATATATAAAGCATTCAATGAAATACCATAAACCCACAGGAAAAGAGTGTGGAATCCAGTTTCATAGTTAACAAGTGGCAAACCCTCTTCTGGGTCAAAATTTCCAAGAGGCTCTACATTTGTCTGAATAAAAGTTTAGCAAAACTCACAAAAAGGAAGCCCACAATTCTTAACCTATCAACTACCCGACCACAAGCAAATCAACACTTGTTTATAGCCAGGATATAGTTGCAACAGTGCTGTCGGTGCCCAAATTACCTGAGGAGCAATACTTGTCACATACAAAACAAATAGACAGTGGAAACCAATTTCACAGTTAACCAGTAGGAAACCCTCTTCTAGGTCAAAATTGCCAAGAGGCTCTACATTTGTCAAAATAACAGTTCAGTAAAGCTCACAAAAAGGAAACCCACAATTCTTAACCTATAAACTACATAGCTGCGAGCAAATCAACACCTGTTTATAGTCGGGAAATAGTTGTAGCAATGCTATTGGTGCTCAAATTGGCTGAGGAGCAAATACTATCACATACAAAACAAATTAGCGTGAGAATCGTAAGGAAACTAAATGAAGGGATAAGTTGTAATTTAAAGAGCAGGAAAAAAATTGTAAGTAGCTCACTGCCTGTAATAGGAAACTATGTCATTTACACCTGAAAACTATGTAGGTTATCTTCTATTAACCCTGACGTAAAACCAGAGACCAGTCACCTGTATGCTCCCTGCAATCCAATCGAGGGTTCAGAGAAAGCCCAGAAAATAAACCATGGCGGGAACTGCCAATGGTAAAGATTGATACCTGTCTAACCAAATGGGTGAAAGAACCTACGTTGGTTCACCTAGTTAATGTGGGGAGATGCCAAAACAACAGAGCCCCTGATGCCAAGTTGCAGAGCTTGGCCATGAGAAGCATCGAAGAGCAAATGAGCCAAATTGAGGGCATGACTTCCCGCATTTGATACCCTAACTGATTGTGGAAGAAGGTGTGTTAGCACCTAAATCTGCCTTAGGCTGAAGGAAGGCAAAATTCAGGGTAACCACAAACCACGCTCAGTCTGGTAGCTAGCCCTACCAGAACGAGAGGGCTCTCTCCGTGTCACGCTCAATGAATAGATAAACAATATGGCCTGAGATGACTTACAGTGAATATTGATTTTAGGCTAGTAAATAAATATGGAACCAAGAAGCAAATTTTGATAAATGACTGAGTTTATGGGATGTATGGGACCGACGAATAGCAATGAGCAGAGAATTTAACACAAAGGCACAGATTACTTTGTGAGGCAAGACAGGCAGAAAGTATAGCAATTAAATTTGGAATAATGCGGAATGGAAAGATTGTTTAGGAGGGTGAAAAAGGCATAAACACATGAATCCTTTTCAACAGAAGAAGAACACATACGTGAAACTTTCCCACAAGCAGAGCAATAAACATGAATTCTACCTTATCTTACTTATAAAATTTCACTAGAAATGAATATGAATGAACTGTGAAACATAACAAAATACATATGAAACATAAAGAGAACACATTTTCTACACTCACACCACAAGAATCTCATGAAACAGAGCCGCGGCCTTTCATTAATCCTCTGTCAAAATATATAATGAAAAACTGAGTTTCTCTCCCACTGTCTCCTAGAAATTACAACCAACCAACCCTTTGCAAATGGTTTGCATACAATAAATAGACTATGCCATTGGGAAATAGAACGACCAAGAGTTGGTGAGTTTCTCAAATCATTACAAAATGGAGATGGAAAGCCAACCATTAGTTACAGGTGCAGCGTTACAAAAATGACAAATGGCTTGGGTGATCATTTGCCTTCCTTTTCCACTTGGATAGAAGCCAAACTCTTTAAAATTTGCCTTAGTTGCTGAAAAAAGTGAAATGTAGATGAGCAGGGCCACTTGGAGAAAGTCGCGAATCTAAATTTCGCGAAACGGAGGTGAATTTGGCCCTTTTCTCTATATGCGTCGCGCCCAATTCTATATGCACTGCGCCACTTTGGAGGCTGTTTTGAGGTACCTGTAGGAGTCCAAAATGTGCCCAAGTTTGCTTGTTGGAAAGCCTGGACTATCTACTTTCCAACCCAAGTATAATTTCTGAATTTGGTGCTCATTTTCCCCTCCAAATCTTCATTCTCCCAAGACTTCTTCCTGTGTGTCAAAATAGGGGTAGAGAGGTCATTTTTTGGGTGTTTTTGACCTCCTGGAGACTCAAAGCATGCCCAAATTTCTTGTCCATGCACCAGTAGTCATGATTTTGCATGCTGAATACAAAAATGCAAACCATTTGCAATTTGGAGCTCCCAATCCTAAGCGAGGGAGAAAAAACCTGTGTTGTGACCAAAAATTTGCCATGTGACCAAAATTGCCCCAAATTTCTTGAAATTTGGGTTGGAGGTTCTCTAAGAGGTACTATGCTGGGCCACAGAGGCTTTAGCTAAGATTCGAACCTGATCTTTCTCTTTTTGCCTCTTTTGCCTCTTTGTCGCTTTGCTCAATTTTGCCTTCAAGCTCCTTATCCGAGCCTTCGAACTCATGTTTCGTGCCTTGTAATGATAAACCATCCACCTCAGTATGGTTTTGTCCCTGTCGACCTTCTCCAGTAGTCTCTCAAGGTGGATGTTGATATGCTCCAGCCAAGACTCACGGTCATTGTTAATCTCTTGCTCCAAGGGAGTGAGCTCGATCCTCCTATGCTGGGCAACTTGGCGATTCTCACGGATGCTTTGCAGCTCCATGATCTCATGCTGGTCCTCAAGCTAATTTTTCCTCTGCTCCAAATACCTGATAATCCATTTGGCCCTCTCCAAATTGAGTGACAAGTCTTGGATCTCCGTTTTCTACTCTTGGATGGTCATCCTAAGTTTGGCACTCTCCACATCTGCATCATCATCCTGAATGAGGATGAAGTCAGCCTCCTGTTCACCTGATGGCCCCTCGTCATGCATGGGCCTCTTTCCCTTGTCCTGTACCTATGTTGTCGATGTCGGAAGCGAGGCCCCTTCCACCCTAGGTGGAGATAACACTCGCTTTGCTGCTGCAAACAAGTTCCTACTGCCTCTCTGATAGGTGATGAATAATGGCATAGTAGTGGTCTCATGGCGCTCATACTGATGAGAAGGACCACCTATCTCATGTTCCACCTCTGATAATACCTGTGAAGTGCTGAAGAGGTCACGGGAGATGAAGTCCTCCCAAGCAATGCCCTGCAATCCCAACTGATGATCCACCAAAATCCAGATAGGAGCGAAGTGATAAACATTGTTAAGTTGCTGCTGAGGGGTCTTATGCTGCATGCAGGTGTTCATCCTCTCTATGTTCCTGCAAATGAAAAATGGGAGGTTCATCATTCGCACCCTGGTAAAGTGCATGAACAACCTGATGTGGTAGGCATATAGACGAGAGAACCTCCCCTCACAACTGAAGTACTTCATGATCAATTTCATGAGCGGACCATATTAATCTTTCAAATATCTGAATGGAAAGACTCTTGTGAGTTGTCTCAAGAAACTGGCCTTAATGTAAGGCTCATAATGTTGCCTATCCACCTTCTTTTTCTTGCGCCACTGTTCTCCAACATTCGGTATGCTGGTTGCCAATGAGATAGTTTCGGGTGTCAATGTGAAGGTGGCCCTGGCCAAGATAGACTGACCTCCATGTAGGTGAAGCACAAAAAGACGGGCCAACTCATGATGAACTCTAACATTAGCCACCCTTTGACAAAATTCAAAACATGAT
>APFE030880110.1:0-15323 GCA_000404065.3 Pinus taeda
TTTTCATTTGTATCATCCAAGAATTGTTCATTTATGTAATGTAAAGGAGGTTGCCCCCTCGAAGAGGCTGAATTCTAAGGCGTTGATCTATCTTTTCTATCTTTTCTTGAGCTGGTTTCATAACAAAAGCCGCCTTTACCTCCTTGTGGACACATCCATATTCATTTGATTGACTATTTGACCATTCAATAGGTATTAGAAGGTTTGACCAGCACGTTTGAATCGAAAAATGAGCCACACGGTAAAATAGCAAGTCAACTAGCATCTAGCTGTTACAGCTATTTTAGGACAGCAAATAACAAATGGCAGCCACTCCTTTGTTCTTTCTCAGATCAATGGACACTTGGCAGCTACACTTCATGAGATCACTTGTCCATTGTGCTCACATGCGCTAACAAAATTGTAATCAGCTATTTTTGAAAGAGGTTTGTTGACCACACTTTGTCAACAGTCCAAGGAAGCAGAATACAAAGATGTGAAGAAATTTTTTTAAAGATCAGTCATCAGCCAGAAATAGTGTATCATTGTAAACCCAATTTCTACAAGTTGTATTGTAAATGATGCTAGTCTGACTATTTAATTATGTAACACCTAGGTAAGCCTTGGCAACGAATTTCATCCGAGGAAGTTTTTTAACCTGACTGAATTATTTGTTTCTAAACATGGACAATCGGCAGAGTTTTTCTTTTAGCTTAAACCCCACAGCTTGGGTGGAATTCCTTGACAAGGTCTTAGGTTATTCCTAGTGTTATATCAAGTCTTTGTAAAAGTGTGTATGTGAATAATTTAAGCACATTTGGCTAAATTATTTTATTACAAACACACTTGGTCTATACTGTTGATTTGAGGTAATGTCGGATGTGCTCTAGGCCTCAAATTTTGCAAGGAGGCTTAGACACATGCATTCTCCAATACCCATAAATCATTTTGGAAAATTCCACCTGAAGGCAGTTTTATTAAAATAATTAATTATTTTTAATGAGACCCTAAGCCGAAACTTAGGAAATTAAAATAATTAATGGATATTAAACTAAACTATGGGTGAAACTTCTAGAAGAAGGCGGATATCAAGTCAATATGATCCTAGCCATTGATTAGAATCTAATTTGGGCTGTTGACTGATCAACGAGATGATTATAAGAAGAGGTTTGATGGGCACTTAGAGAACACACCAGAGGCAAATACTCAGTTACCCGAGTAAGATCGATTTTTTCATTAGTCAAAGTTTAGTAAGAGAAAATCGAATCAGAGGCAGAGTTACAAGTGAGAACGGAAGAGAGGGCATCAGCATCTTCAGAGAGTGCAAGGCAGCAAGACGTAGAGCAAGAACCAGGTGACACAAAAAGAGGCAACGCAGAGGCAGATTGACGCAAAGCCTACGTGGGCAACCAGATGCTGGGCCAGTGTGAGAAATTTGACGTAGAGGTCCATAGAAGGATTCTAGGGAAGAGGAGTACTTCACCTGGATCAGAACTTTATCAGGAAGCGTCTGTAAAATTTCTCACTCCTATTTCGCTGGTTGTGATTTGTACATGAGAATTTGCTGAAGCATAATAAAACCCTCATCTGTTGCACCGGTTTTCCCATATTGGGTTTTTTCGGGGACAATTGTCCAAAAATAACTGTCATTGTGATTGTATTTGTGCCAGTATTTTTCCTTACATTTACTTCCTGCAATATTTTAACTGTGAAGGCTGTAGTAGAATATATTTCGATATTTGTTGTAAGAACACTGTGAATAACTTATTTCTAAGAAATAAGTACAAGAAATAATATTAATCACTGTAGTAGGACTTCTATTTAGAAATTTTCGCACGGTATCAGAGGTAAAGGAAAGCAGAAGAAAGAAGTCGGAATACCTAGCGTTGAAGGAAAGAAAGGAATTCAAAATTCCTGTAGGGGTAGTAATTCATCTAAGGGACTTGCGCATTTCAGGCCAAGAAGATTAGATTTTGTGTGAAAACTCTCTTTGAGCGAGTCGACAAATAGGTAAGCCTTTCCAATCGAAATTTGTCAGTGGTAGAATGAACAGCGTAGCAGAAGATTCAGCAAGAGGGGTTGTCTCAGGTAGGACGCAATTTTTCCTACAGTAGTTGCTAGGACAGGTTAGCGTCAGAAATTGGCACAATATGGATATTCCAAGTGTCTCAGAGTTATCTACCAGATTACATGAAGAATTCGCATGCCTAGCGAATTCATCGTCAGCAGATGTTTGGTACATTGATAGCGGGGCTTCAACTCATATGACTGGAGTACAAGAACATTTCTCGAGCTATCAAGAAGAACAAATGGACTTCCAAATCACTGTAGGAAACAAAACGAAACGTAGTCCAATAGGGAGAGGCACCATCGCGTTTCAGACGGAAGCAGGGACCAGCATCCAAGCCACCAATGTTCTGCATGTGCCAGGATTAGGAATGAACTTGATTTTAGTGTCCCAGTTATAGGACAAGGGATATGATGTATACTTCATGGGAAAGAAAGTATACGTCAAGCATCCAAATTAGAAGAAGAAAAGGAAAATTGGGATTCGAAGCAACAAGTTGTATAGATTGCAACTTGAATCACCAATGGCACTGATAAGCAACAACTATAATGGTGAGAAGGAGCGAAATGAATTATGGCACAGGCGAATGGGCAATTACACCATGGAGCACTGAGGATGCTCAGAGAGATTGTTATAGGAGTACCACTTCTTAGTAGTGAACATGATGGCTTATGCAGAGGATGTGTGCTAGGGAAGTACGCTAAAGCAGTTTTTTCTAGAAGTAACAATAGAGCAAAATATGTATTAGGATTAATATACTCAAATATCTGTGGTCTAATGTCCACAAGAGCTCTTAGTGGTGGCGAGTACTTCATCACCTTTATCAATGATCACTCTAGAAAAACCTGGATCTATTTCTTAAAGACCAAGGATGAGGTCTTTGTGTTGGCATTATGATACAAGTGTTGTCCTTCATGGCAACTCACTCACAGGTCTATTCAGTTTTGATAAAAGGCAACTCACAGTACAACAGGAATATTCAGAGGTAACAGGGCAGTGGTATTGAAGAATATGAAGATGGAACTAAGATCTACTGATCAAAATAAAGAAGGTGAAAGAAAAGGTTGATGTAAAGCAGTTTAAGAAGTATACGCAGGTCCACTTAGTCAAAATGGCATATACATGCTGGTTCACAGAACAAAAAGAGTGTATACGTATACACGCACTCTCATAAGAAGAAAAGCGCGTACAGGTTGGAAAATCAAGGATTTGGTCCAAGGTATTTGGTCCAGGGTATTTGGTCTGAGGTATTGGTCCAAGGTATCTGGTCCAAGGTATTGGTCCTAAGTGGTTTTGGTCCGAGGTATTGAGAAAGGCCTAAAACTATATAAAGAGGAGAAAATCATATGGCCAGTGTGTGCAAGTGAAAAGGGTTTCTAAGGAATACTTCTATCTTAAGTATATTTTATGTTGCAGGGGCTATGTTGGTGATTTGATCTGAAATATTTTGTGCACCTTGAATTCAATGTTGAATCAGGATCTCGAGCCCTGAAATGACTTATCATTGAATCATCTGATTTTGGTTGGGCTAGAACTAATTGTGTACCCCTGTTTTATTCTTTAAATGTCATGATCTTGGTTTGTCTGCAGTGCGGAATAGCAGCGAAGTTATGAGTTAATATTTGCAGATCTTTACGTTGGTTCATCTCGGTAAAAGCACGTGTACACGCAAGTGCTACTCCTCCAAGTAGCATATACAAAGGAAAAGCCTTTTCTTCAGGTCTGACTGATCTATCTGATCAGTTCTGTTGTTTTACTACTGTCTGTCAATGAAGTCTTCTTAGATCTGAATGAAAAACTGAATGCATAAGGAGTTTGATATCTGATTGATTGATTGTATAAGTGAGAAGGGCGATCTCTGCTACTGTCTGTGTAAAGCTCCGTAAATTGACAGTAGATGTTTAGTATATTACTGGTTGGTACAGACTTGATTCAGAAGTTTTATGTTTCAATAGTTTTGAAATTATAAGCAGGTTTGATTAAAGAAAGTAGCATATACACGCAGGTTGGGTTCAATAAAGTAGCATATACATTATGATGTATGATTTTTGAGGTTGCAGCTGGTTCTGAATGATGATGCAGGTTTCTGGGTTCAGCATAGTGTTCTCGTGATAGTGATCTGACTACTCAGATTAACTGATTATTGTTTGATGCAGTATGAAAGTTCGGATGGGTCCAGTATGAAAATTTGATGAAATGAGGCCTTCATGTGTATTGTTGTGTACCAGGAGCATCCAGTCTGAAATTTATGAAATGTGGTCCCTGGAGTAAGAGAGAAGGTCGTAGCCTTCTGTACATCAACGCCTACATACTAGTAAACACATTGGCTAGTACAAGAGCTAGGGGGTTGTAGCTCCCTCACAGTAGAAGCTGGAAAATGTGAGAAGGTTGTAGCCTTCTGCAAGTGGGTGCCTGCATACTAGTATGAGTCTGCACCAATACAAGATTGTAAACAAATTTTCTTATTATTAAAAGTAGACAAAGACGACAACAGCAGGTGGTTTTCACCCACATTGGGTTTCCACCTTAAATCTTGGTGTTCATGTGTGTTGCTTATGTGTGATGGTATATTCTGTTTTTACTGCATTGTTTAGTAAGTTACTGATGCACTGGTTATAGATCAACACATGATAAATTAACTAAATCACAAGTTCTCTGAATACATGCTGGTTTCACTAATCACAATCGCGTGTACACGCTAGTTCACTTCACAGAAGTAGCGTATATAAATCTGGTTGGGAAATGAAAAATTATTGATCTGATAATACTGATTCACCCCCCCCCCTCTCAGTATTATTTCCAACAATTGGTATCAGAGCAGGTCCTTCAAAAGAAGCTTGATTGCTTGAAGGAAGATCTTTCAAGATGAATAATCACGAAGGCATGGGATCTATCAGACCACCAATCTTCAATGGGAGCAACTTAGTATATCGGAAAATAAGAACTAAATCCTATCTACAATCGCTTGGAGCCGATGTATGGGAAATTGTGGAAGGAGGATATCAATTTCTAGCAGTAATTCCTACAAACTCTGCAGGTAAGAAGTTATACGAAAGCAATGCCAAAGTTGTCAATAAGTTATTGGGAAGTCTGTCAAAATCAGAATTTGTCAAAGTCATGTAGCTCAAAACAGCGAAAGAGATATGGGACAAAATCATTTAGAGCTACGAAGGAGACTCTCAGGTAAAACGTGCTAAGCTTCAAACTCTCAGAATTCAGTATGAAACTCTCAAGATGCATAGTGATGAGAGTGTTGCTAGTTACTTTTTACATATAGATGAGATTGTTAATTGTATGAAGAATCTGGGTGAAGAAATAAAGGAAGCTACTTTAGTTGAGAAGATTTTGAGATCTTTGTCTTCTAGATTTGAGTCAAAAGTGTTTGCCCTAGAAGAAAAACAGGATCTTCAAACTATTATTATGACTCAACTCCATGGAATCCTAACTGCCTTTGAAATGAAAAAAGGAGGTCCATCAGATATGAGAGAAGTCGTTTTTAAAGCGTCAGGAAAGGGAAAAGAAAAGGAAGAGCACAATGAATCAGAACACATTTTAGAAGAAGAAGATGAGGTAAATTTTGTCAAGAAGCTTCAACGGGGTTCCAGAAGATTCAGAGGTAAGCTACCTTTCAAATGCTTTGCTTGTGGTAGAGACGGCCATTATGCCGCCAAATGTCCTCATAAAGATAAATATGAAAAATGAAAGGAATATGCAAAAGGAAATAGAAAACAGGTTGTGAGTAGAAAGAGTTGTTATACGCATGAAGATAGTGATGGCTTATCCAATAGTGACACTGACCAAGATTATAGACTACTCATGGCTTATGACAATGATGATTCTTTGGATGCCTTAGAGGAAGACTTTCTTGAAGAAATTACTAAACTCAAAATCTGTTTAGAAGAAAAGAATATGATCATCGATACGTTGACACACCAACTTTATGAAAGAGAAAAACATAATGAAAATCTAGAATGTGAAATTGTGGGTCTAAGAAAAGATCTTGAGAACACAAAATCTCTTAATCTTAGATTTGCTAAAGGATCAAAAACCTTAAATGAAATCATCAATGTCCAGTGTTCTCCTCTGATAAAGACCTATGTTGCCAGGGAACGTGGGTTCAAGGACGAGTATGGGGACGGGTACGTCATTTTTTGAAACAAGGTGCAAGGGTTCGTCGGAGGTATATTATAATTTTTATATATAATATATAAATATTATATTTTATAAATTATAATATATATGAATTTGTATATTTTTCAACTTTAAACAAGAAAGCTAAAATATTTATGATTTAACCGTATTGATTGCAAAGGTTAAAGGCTGATGAAATATCCTCTTTCAAGAGATAATAGAGCCCAATTTATGTACCCTTATTAACTCTCCAAATTTCAAGATTTTTGCCAAATCCTGTAGCTGCTTGCCTACTCAAGAAATCAAGTTAATTGCAGAAGCTCTGACAATCAGCAAGTTTAAGTTCTTATTAGATGGAGCATGTTCCAGGTGTATCCTTCGCAATGGCATTGTAAAATTTGGGAAATTTGCTATAAACAATATCAGACTTTGCCTTGTTAAACAACAATTTTTCAAAGAACAAGCTATGTTTATTGTTGATCCATCTCTGTTGTAGAAGACTGATTTTAATGGCTGAAGACCTATTATTTAAACGTTGATATTCCATTCATACACTGTTGTAATGCTACCAGGTTCCACCGTTTTGACTTTCACTGCATCTATTGGTGTCTAGTTAATTGCATGGTTGTTTATGCTCAGAAATTTTCATCATTTTAAGTTGTAACAACAGTGAAAGTCTAACTTTGAGTTTTTAAATAAGTTGTCTAGTTATTTGAAGCATTTTCCCATTGCTGCAATGACCACTGTCCATGTCACTTAAGAAAGAATATAAAACCAACATCTACAGCAGTTGTCCTTCAACTATTTGATAAAATACCTCAATTAAGACTCATTGAAACTCAATTAAAAACTCAGAAATTTTAAGAGAAAATTGAGTATATTTGAGTTGAGAATATTACATCTACATTGACACTCTGCAATCCTTTCCGATGTATCAAAAGAACCCGGTTTATGATTTCGAAGTCTCGGGTTCTTTCAAGAAGAACCAGGTTCTTTAGAGTTCTTCTCAGAGGTACCCGTTCCAGCCCCCGGAACGTGGGGACGGGAACCTAGGACGGGTTCGAGAACCCCACCCCTAGGTTCGGGAACCCGTGCAACATAGATAAAGACAAGTCTTAGATATACTGAAGATTCATCTCAATCACAAAAGTCGTCAGCCTCCACAAGAAGCTACCTTGATGCAACAAAGACCAATGAATTGTATGTCAATCGTCAACAAAAGTCTAAAATTACTCATCAGGTAAATCATACTCAATTTACTCCAAGGATGAATATCAGTAGAAGCCGCAATCAACAGGTAAACAATACCAAAAGATACTATGATTGTAGAAATTTCTTTAATGGGCAATATTTTTCATGTCAGAACTTTAGGCACAAGGATGCTCAATGTGTTGCTTACAAAACCATCATGACTTGAGAAGCACGAAATCAAATGAGTCCGACAGGAATCAAGAAAAGTTCCTATAATAACTTTTCTCCTCTTGAAAATGAAATAGAATGTTCGATTTGTAACAACTTCGGTCATGAAGAATCTAAATGCAGGAGCAAATTTCAGTCAACACTTCAAAAATCCCAAGATATGGAGAAGAAAGGAATCTCAATCAGAAAGATGTGGCATAGCTCTGTATGCAGAAAGACAAGAAAATCAGTGGTACATTGATAATGGATGCTCCAAACACATGACAGGTGATAAAGAGAAACTGCATTCATATAATGCTTTACAAAAAGAAAAGAATGTCTCATTTGGAAATGACACACCTGTTGTCATTAAAAGTAAAGGCTTTGTTTTCTTGAAAGAAAAGGTTAAAGCTGGAAATGTCATGTATGTAGATGGTTTAAAGCATAATCTGTTGAGTGTCAATCAAATGTGTGATCAAGGAAATGAAGTGGTATTTCGATCAAACGGATGTGTGGTTCGTCAGCTTGATACAAGAAAGGTCGTGATCAAAGGAACAAGAACTCCAAACAACTTATACATACTCAAAGGAGGACAACAACAATGTTATCTAAGCAAAACAAATGAAAACTGGCTATGGAATAGAAGATTGGGACATTTAAGTTTTTCTCAAATAAGAAAAGCATACAGGCTCAAGGCAGTACGTGATCTTCCAGACATTAGCATCCCAGAAAATACCATATGCAAACCATGTCAAACCGCTAAGCAAAGTAGAGTTCACTTCAATGAAAAGGAAGGATCAGCAAGTAAGCCTCTTGAACTCATCCATACTGACTTATGTGGTCCAACAAGGAAAAAGTCACCTCGTGGAGAAGAATACCTTATTTTATTTATTGATGATTTTTCCAGGATGTGTATGAAGCATTTGAAAAGTTTAAAGCCTTCAAAGCTTCAGTTGAAAATGAATCAGATCAAAAAATAAAATGTCCCTGATCTGATCGAGGGGGAAAATTCATATCAGATCAATTATTTGACTTTTGTGAACAACATGGAATAAAGAGGCAAATCTCTATCGCAAGAACTCCTCAACAAAATGGTGTGGTGGAAAGAATGAACAGAACAGTTCAACAAATGGCTCCAGCAATGCTTGATGAATCTGGAACTCCTGCAACCTTCTAGGGTGAATTTGCATTTGCTGCTATGACTATTCTCAACAAAGCAAATGTTCGAATAAATAGCAATCAAACTCCATATGAACTTTGATATGGTAAGCCTCCTACTGTAAAACACTTTAGAGTGTTTGGAAGCAAATGCTTCATCAAAAGGACTAATGAAAAACTTGGTAAGTTTGAACCCAGAGCAGACAAAGGAATTCTTCTTGGTTATTCATCTAGAAGTAAAGGATACAAATGTTCTAATAAAAGACTTCGGAAGATTGTTGAAAGCATTGATGTTGTAATTGATGAAGCATGCAGAAATCCAAAACAAATGAAATCAACAGAGGAATATGATAGTGAGAAAGTTGGGGAATGCTTTCCCGCATCAAATCAAAATGATATAGAAGAAGAAACCGATGAAGCACTAGAAGAAGATACAACAGACATGGAAAAGACTCCATCCAGATATGTTCAGAAGAATCATCCAGAATCTCAAATTCTAGGAGAAAAGGGGGTTGATGTACAGACAATAAGAACTCTTACAGGGACCTCAAGCTACCTAGCATTACTATCCTCCACCGAACTTCAGAATGTAAAGGAAGCCTGCAAAGATGAATGTTGAGTCAAGGCCATGGATGAAGAACTTGACCAAATTGAAAAGAATGATACTTGGGAGTTAGTTCCTAGACATCATAATAAAAATGTTATAGGAACAAAATGGATATTTAAGAACAAGCTGAATGAAAATGGAGAAGATATTAGAAACAAGGCCAGACTTGTTTGTAAAGGGTATTCTCAACAAGAAGGTATAGATTTTGAAGAAACTTTTGCACCTGTTGCCAAACTTGAAGCCATAAGGATGTTTATTGCTCCTTCTAGCTTTCGAAAATTCAAAGTATATCAAATGGATGTAAAATCAACCTTCTTTAATGGAGACTTAGAAGAAGAAGTTTATATTGAACAGCCAGAAGGATTCATTCTTGGAAATGATGTAAAACTAGTATGAAAGCTTAAAAATGCTCTTTAAGGTCTGAAACAGGCTCCAAGGGCTTGGTATTACCGCCTTGACAAATATCTACAACAACAGGGTTTCACAAAAGGTTCTGCTGATAGCAATTTATACACAAAGGTTGAAAATGACAAACTGCTAACCATTGTAGTTTATGTTGATGATATCATCTTTGGCAGCAATGAAGAATCCATGAGTCAAAATTTTGCTTCAGTAATGCAGGAAGAATTTGAAATGTCCTTACTTGGTGAACTTACTTACTTTCTTGGTCTACAAGTACAGCAAACCAAAGATGGTATCTTTCTTTTGCAAACCAAATATCTCAAGCAAATCTTGAAGAAGTACGGAATGGAAGATTCTAAACCAATATGTACTCCAATGGTAGCAAGATGCAGTCTTAGTTCTAATGATGAATCACTAGCAGTGAATCAACCAACTTACAGATCTATGATTGGAAGTTTTCTTTATCTAACAGGTACCAAACCTGATATCATGCATGTAGTAGAAATTGTTGGAAGGTTCCAAGCTAATCCAAAGGAATCACATCTCCAAGCAGTCAAAAGAATTTTCAAATATCTTCAAGGAACTCAAGACTTTGGACTATGGTATCCTAAAGATACAGATCTTAATCTTCATGCATATACAAATGCAGATTGGGCAGGAAATGTTGATGATCGAAAGAGCACTAGTGGAGGTGCATTCTATATGGGTTCTCGGTTAGTGTCATGGTTCAACAAGAAACAAAGTTCGATTGCCTTATCTAGAGCTGAAGCAAAATATGTGGCTGTTGCATCTTGCTGCACACAACTACTTTCGATGATGCAAACATTGAAAGACATTTAGATCACATGTACTCCACCCTTCTCCATTCTATGTGATAATACAAGTGCCATCAGTATTTCGAAAAATCTTGTCATGCACTCCAAGACCAAGCACATACCCATTAAGTACCATTTTTTACGAGAACAAGTGCTTGAACAAAAGGTTAAATTGGAGTATGTTCCCTCCAAAGAACAAGTTGTTGATATATTCACTAAACCACTTCCCAGAGAAACATTTGAATATCTCAGACAAAAGTTGACAGTAGTTGTTGCATGATGCATCATCCTGCTGTTAAATCCAGTTTTTTAGAGGAAGGTTATTATACGCGGGTTTCATGAAGTATGGTCGCGTATACATGTGGGTTTCTGTCACTGACGGAGCGTATATGTTTTTCTGACTGAAAAACAGTGGGTCAGACTCTGATATGGGTGCTTTGTCTGATATTGATGATTACAGTCTAACGATATGCTTTGTTCATTGATTTTTATCTGACTGACAAAGACGCCTTGATGAATGACTTTTTGACAATGCACAGGCAGCACAGGTTCAGGGGGAGCATCAACCTTCACACACATTCAGCATTGTTGGCATCATGGTCGCTGAGTTCAACTATGGTTTCAGATACTTATATCATTTGTTGCATAAATCATGTAAAGATCTAGGGTGTGATATGACTTCTTCTGTCATGATCTATATTTCAATGAGTCCTATTGGACATATGATGTAATTTGTATCCCCACTTTGCATGGGGTGAGTGATGTAATAATTGTTGTATTTCTGTCATGTATAAACAATTGATATATCCCCCACTTGATTGGGTGGATGAGTTAAATGTGGTGTACTCCCACTTGGTTGGGTGATTGATGTATGTATGAGTCATTGGTCATAAGGAGATCATACTCACTAAGTTGAGTTATAGAGTCATGTTATTCCTTTGAGTCATATCTCTGCAGATTCGGCATGTACTCAGGGGGAGTATGGACAGCATAATGTATATCAAAGGAGGAAAGTTGCTTGGTCCACCCTTTGCCCTTGATGTCAAAGGGGGAGAGTATTTTGGCGTTGCATGTTAGGTGTTGGATGTTATCTCTAACAGTTTCTACAGCTTGCAGTAATCAGCACCATCATGGTTGCCATCAAATCCAAAGGGGGAGATTGTTGGCATTATGATACAAGTGTTGTCCTTGATAGCAACTCACTCACAAGTCTATTCAATTTTGATAAAAGACAACTCATAATACAACAAGAATATTCAAAGGTAACAGGGAAGTGGTACAGAAGAACAGGAAGATGGAACTAAGGTCTTGATCAAAATAAAGAAGGTGAAAGAAAAGGTTGATGTAAAGCAATTTAAGAAGTATACGCAGGTCCACTTAGTCAAAACGGCGTATACACACTGGTACACAGAACAAAAAGAGCGTATACGTATACACGCACTCTCACAAGAAGAAAGGCGCGTACAGGTTGAAAAATCAAGGTTTTGGTCCAAGGTTTTGGTCCAAGGTATTTGGTCTGAGGTATTGGTCCAAGGTATTTTGTCCAAGGTATTGGTCATAAGTGGTTTTGGTCCGAGGTATTGAGAAAGGCCTAAAACTATATAAGGAGGAGAAGATCATATAGCCAGTGTGTGCAAGTAAAAAGGGTTTCTGAGGAATACTTCTATCTGAAGTATATTTTATGTTGCAGGGGCTATATTGGTGATTTGATCTGAAATATTTTGTGCACCTTGAATTCAATGTTGAATCAGGATCAAGAGACCTGAAATGACTTATAATTGAATGATCTGATTTTGGTTGGGCCAGAACTAATTGTGTACACCTGTTTTATTCTTCAAATGTCATGATCTTGATTTGTCTGCAGTCTGAAATAGCAGCGAAGTTATGACTTAATATTTGCAGATATGTACGCTGGTTCGTCTCAGTAAAAGCGCATGTACACCCAGGTTCTAATCCTCCAAGTAGTGTATACAAAGGAAAATCCTTTTCTTCAGGTCTGACTGATCTATCTGATCAGTTCTGTTGTTTTACTACTGTCTGTCACTAAAGTCTTCATAAATCTGAAAGAAAAACTGAATGCATAAGGAGTTTGATATCTGATTGATTGATTGTATAAGTGAAAAGGGTGATCTCTGCTACTGCCTGTGTAAAGCTCTGTAAATTGACAATAGATGTTCAGTATATTACTAGTTGGTACAAACTTGATTCAAAAGTTTTATGTTTAGTAGTTTTGAAGGTATACGTGGGTTTGATTAAAGGAAGTAGCGTATACACGTAGGTTGGGTTCAGTAAAGTAGTGTATACATTCTGATGTAGGAGTTTTAGGTTGCCGCTGGTTTTGAATGATGATGCAGGTTTCTGGGTTCAACACAGTGTTCTCGTGACAGTGATCTGACTCTTCAGATTAACTGATTATTGTTTGATGCAGTTTGAAGTTCTGATGGGTCTAGTATGAAAATTTGATGAAACGAGGCCTTCATGTGTATTGTTGTGTACCAGGAGCATCCAGTCCGAAAATTTATGAAATGTGGTCCCTGGAGTAAGAGAGAAGGTTGTAGCCTTCTATAGGTCAGCGCCTACATACTAGTAAATACATTGGCTAGTACAAGAGCTAGGGGGTTGTAGCTCCCTTACAATATAAGCTAGAAAATGAGAGAAGGTTGTAGCCTTTTGCAGGTGGGTGCCTGCGTATTAATATGAGTCTGCACCAGTACAAGATTGTAAACAGATTTTCTTATTATTAAAAGAAGACAGAGACGACAGCAACAGATGGTTTTCACCCACATTGGGTTTCCACATTAAATCTTGGTGTTCATGTGTGATGCTTATGTGTGATGGTTTATTCTGTTTTTACTGCACTGTTTAGTAAGTTACTGATGCACTGGTTATAGATCAACACATAATAAATTAACTAAATCACAAGTTCTCTGGGTATACACTGGTTTCACTAATCACAGTAGTGTGTACACGCTAGTTCACTTCACAGAAGTAGCGTATATAAATCTGGTTCGGAAATGAAAAATTATTGATCTGATAATACTAATTCACCCTCCTCTTAGTATTATTTCCAGCACTTTGATCGTTTACGAGAGTTTAAAGCTCTTGTTGAAAATATGACGAGGAAAAACATAAAGGTATTGCATTCAGATAATGGTGGAGAATAAACAGACAAAGACTTCACAGATTTTTGCGCAAAGGAGGGCATCAAAAGCGAGTGGACAGCTCCATATAATCCGGAGCAGAATGGAGTAGCCGAATGGAAAAAATAGAACTATTGTTGGGGCAGCCAAAGCTATGTTGTATGATCAAGATCTACCTAGGTATCTATGCACAGAAGCTTGCAGCACAGTAGTGTATATCCAGAATAGAGCTCGTCATAGAGCATTGGGGAAGAAAACGCCCAAAGGGGTCTTCATATGGAAGAAGCTGAAAGTTAGTCATCTCAGGATATTCGGAAGCGTGGCTTATTATCACATTCCAGATGAGAAGCGTGGTAAACTGGATCAGACTGCAGAAAAAGGGTATCTCGTAGGATACAGCGAGACCTCAAAGGCATACAGAATCTACATTCCTAGCAGCAGGAAGATTGTACTGAGACGAGATGCAAAGTTCATGGAGGATAGATATTTCAGAAAATCTCGTGAGATGCCTGCAAAAGATCAATCAAGAGATATTCCATTAGTCCAAGAGCAGCAGAGGCAGTAAGGAGGACAGGCAGGAGGACAGACACCTAGATGGAGTACAATGATCAGTACCAGTATCTCCTCAGGAGGAAATGCAGATTGTTCTCAGTAGATGGAACGACAGGATCAGGAGGAGGACTTGGTTGAGCCTCCCACCACTAGTGGTAGAACCAGCAGAGAAATACGGCAAACACTGAGGAACGCAGAGGATTTTGTTGGAGCTCCTAGAACCAAGAAAAGGCAACTTAGACAACCTGACAAATACCAGGCATTGGTAGCTCAGGTTGAAGAACCCTCTAGCTTTCAGGAATTTGTTCAACACCAAGTATGGGTGTATGCGATGGTAGAAAAATACAACTCTATCATGACGAATGATGTTTGGGAAGTAGTACCTAGACCAAAATATAGATCAGTTGTAAGATCATGATGGATCTACAAGATCAAGTATGTTGCAGCTGGCAGTATAGAGAAGTACAAGGCAAGGTTCGTGGCAAAGAGGTATGCTCAGAAAGAAGGAATAAACTATGAAGAGACCTTCGCCCCAGTTTCTCGATACACCGCTATCAAATCCATTATATCCCTAGCAGCTCAAATGGGATGGGAGATTCACCAAATGGATGTCAAGACAGCGTTCTTAAATGGGGTGATAGAAGAGGAGGTGTATATAAAACAGCCCGAAGGCTTCAAAACTCATGAGAAGAGAACTCATGTTTGCATATTAAATAAAGCCATGTATGGGCTCAGGCAGGCACCCAAAGAATGGTATGGTCAGATTAATTGTTACTTGCAGCAGTTGGGATTTGTCAAGAGTGATGTTAATCCCAATCTCTACTATTTGATGATAGAGAATGAGCCACTTATACTAGTATTATATGTGGATGACCTGTTCCTAACTAGATCATCCGGGGTCATCCAGGATTGCAAGAAGAATCTTGAAGTTGAATTTGACATGAAGGACATGGGGTTGATGCATTATTTTCTAGGGTTGGAAGTTTGGCAGAAGAATGGGGAGATCTTCCTTGGACAAGGAAGATATACTACAGAAATTCTGAAGAGATTCAGAATGCAAGATTGTTGACCCA
>APFE030880116.1:0-11287 GCA_000404065.3 Pinus taeda
AATGAAAATTAAGGAGAATGTCACTTTTACTTTAAGAATTTAACATTACCATGAATAGCATATCCATACTAGGGCCTAGACTTGATCATTAAGCTGCCCCACTCACAAATTATTTGTTTCTTTCAAATGAGCAATTGAAAAACCAAATGAGCAATTGAAAAACCAAAAAAAAAACTTATAAAATCGTGCTGCCACGACCCACCACGATTTTTTCAGTAAAAATCGTTAAAAAAAAATCAGATGATTTTTTCGTATAAAAATCACGATTTGATCGGCGAAACGAAAAAATCGCTATTTTTTCATTAAATCGCGATTTTCACAACACTGGTGGAAACATATACTTCAGCATGGGGTATTTGCTTGAGCATGGGTCCCACTAACAATAAAGAGATAAAAGATTTTGTTATGGATAAGTTCCACAAGCGTACTTGGGTGAAGGAGCTAGGGAGAAAGAAAAAATATTATAATGAAGAGTTTAATTCCACTCATAATCTTCAACAAAAAGTGTACATAGGATCCAATATTTCTTCAAGAGCAAATATTCTTATTGCGCAATTAAAGACTAATTCTCATAAACTTCGTTGTCACACAAGACACTGAAAAAGGCCAAAAGAAATGTGGGAAGAAAGAGTATGTATTTTTTGCTCTTCCGGAAAAGTGGAAACAGAAAAGCATTTTATTTTAGAATGCCAAGCCTTCAAAGACAATAGGGAAAGTTATACAAATATTTTGGCAACTAGCTCTTGGGATAATTTATTCAGCGAGGGGTTTGTCAAGAAGCTCAGGGCATTTATTGTGAAACTTCACAAGAAAATGGCCAAATACAAGAGCCAAATAGAGAAGCAATCTGTCCCATAGGCTATCTTTAGCCTCGTGGACGTTAAAATAACTTCTTCTTCTTCTATCTCCACTAATTTCTCCATCAAATATCTTAACATATCTTCTTTGCCATACGTTGATTCCCTTTGTTGTAGCATTGATCTTTGACTGTCTAACGTGTACCTTTTAATTTGGTCATGTGCATAAATCTTTTCATGTTATGCGTACACCATGGAGAGGGATGTGGGGTCCCTTCCCACTCACTTAGTTTACCTTTGCACTTTAATTCCAAACTTGTTTTAAATTAAATCAAAAGTTGAATTTTAGCAATTCGACGTACCTCATGAACTTCAATGTGGAACTTTGTTGACTTCCTTTGACTTAGCACTTGGCACTTTGACTTTGATTTGTACCTTATGTGGTGGGCCCAATATGGCTACCACATCACCTTTGACTTCCCCTCAACTTGCCTTGTCACTCGATTGACTTATTTTGACTTTGGAAAAATTTATGAATTTTTCCACTTATTGAATTTTTTGCCACTGACATTAAGAAAATCGGCTTTTGAGGGACTATAGGTTGTTTTTTGACCCTCAAAGTGAGTCCTACAATAATGTTGGGCCTCTGAGGATGAATTCTCGAGTAGTCATCTGCCCCAGATATTTCCTAAGACCATTTATTTACATCATTACATAGAAATTAATTAAAAATCTCGTTTTGCGGGAAATTTTTAATTATTAAAAAATCCTACTTAGACCTAGTCAAATTCCGCGAAATTTCAAAGATGACCTAACATGGTAATATACATTGACTCTAGACATTAAGATGCATTAGGGGCTCAACCTTCAAGCCGTCACCTCGACTCTGGGGTATGCAGTGAGTGAAAAAACCTAGAAAATTATTCACTGCTAAAAAGCAGGAATAATTAACCAAATAAAAATACACTCCAAGGTGTATTCGCTTGTTGATCGAATCACAACACCCTAGGCCTATTACATGGCTTTATTCATCATGCTAGTGACATTTATACAATATCCCCGTAGGGCTGTGGAATTTGAGGACTGAAGAAGAAAATGAGAAGAAGAAGTAGACTTGAAAATTCTGATAATATAGTGGACTATGATGGTACATGAAGCCTCTAATATATCCTTGGGCATGGAGTCTTCAAAAATCTTCAAGGACCACTCCATTGGTCAACAGGTATTTTATTATTTCCAGCCTCCAAGGGGAGTGACATGTCCCAAGTTAGCCCATCAATTCATAGGTGTGTGTGTGTGTTAATAATAATTGCAGAGTAGGAAAGACTTTAGGGTAGTTGCCACAACCATGTTACCAGCTAATGGTGGTCCAACATCTTGAGTGTATAGATATGAGGAAGAAATAGTGGAGGCATGACTTACCTCGGCCTACCTTTTCCAACCCTCTGGTGTGCCTTTTACCTTTTATCATTCGTCTTTATTAGGTGCATACCTCAGGAACCCAAGCTTGCTTTTAAGATTTTCCATTACCCCTTTAAGATGAAGCAATTGATAACTCATCAGGGTTGGGACATACAAGAGTTCATTTCTTTAGATAAAGCATTAAATGCTTGAGGAACAAAGTGATGGCTAATGAGGGGGGCAAAGCTCATGCTGAGCTTTTTCCCACACACTAAATAAACATCCCATCCTTTTTTTGCATTCTGCATTTTTTGTTATTGTAACTTTCTATGTTTTTTTTCTTCTTTCAGTTGCATCAACCACCAAGGCTCATGTCTGGGCCCAAACTCAAGGATGAGGATGACGGGTGCAAAACCCATGACCAATGACCATTAACGTGAAGAATGGAGATGAATAAGCAGAAAATATGGAAGGTGGTAAGTATGGCTTGTTGGGGCCTTCATTTTGAGTTTTTGCAGAAAAGATGGAAGGTGGTAAGTATGGATTGGTGGGGCCTTCGTTTTGAGTTTTTGCAGAAAAAGGAGCCAAGGGCAGGTGGCGGAGACGACCATTGGGGTTGCAGAGCTGACAGCCGAGAGTAGAAAAGGAACTGGAAGTGAACCGCCAGTTGCGAAAAGGTGGCAGAGAGAAGCAGTGGGAGGACAAAGGCAACCGAGGATGATGATAAGGATAAAAAGGGTAGAGGATAAAAAGCAGAAGGAAGGACGAAGAAAGGTTTTTTGTTAGTCAGTCGAGTAAGCCAGGGATCGTTGGAGCTTTCCTATGTTAGGAAGAAGTGTGAACAACTCCTCGGTCTTGTCTGAGTTTATTTGTGTTGTTTATGATATTCCTATCATTGATGATCGGGCCTTGAGCCTCTTTCTATTACTTTACGTCATGTTAATGGAAGAGACAGTTCAGACCCACATTGTGTTCTTATGCTCCTTATTGACTCTTTAAAATTTTGAATGAATGCATCTGTTCATATGGTTTAGGATGGTATGAGTAGATCGTTGTGATTAGGGTAGTGTAGATTATGAATTACTATGCTATGGTATCTTCTATTTGTCATGACTCCCTTCTAACTTCAGTCGCAGCACGCCTCGGGTGAGACTCCTTACCCTCTCTAAGTAAGGTGAAAATGTCGATGTTGCTCTAGACTACAGCGGAGCCTTGTTGGCCACTTGTTCCCGAACCCAGGGTCTCAACCCTATTGTCGTTTTTGTGCCAACAAATGGTTCCATTGCCGAGACCTGAAATCAAAAAGGAGGGTTTGGAATATGGTATCAAGGATTTTTAAGAAAGAAATACGAAATTGGTGGGACGACCAAGTGGATCGGTTTGTATCCCAACAAGCTCTACTTCGCAACCGAGTCGTTGCTAAAGTGAAAGACGAATTTTTATACTCAAAGGATGCAAGTGACCAGTACGAGACCTTTTGGTGTATGTTCCAAGAGAAACTGTACAACTGGTTGCGGAGACGGCAAGTGAGGGTAGGATGGGAGGACAGACACAACCTCATCGCAACTGAACTCCAGCGGATCTCGCGGTGCTCCACCATCTTGACACGAATCTGACAAGAGCAGTTGATTTTTGGGTCGGAACTACAGTGGAAGCGAATGTGGTCGAGTTCGCAGCAGAAAGCTACCAGTCCTTTTCAAAAGTCGACGCTGTGTTCCGAGCAAGAGTAAGAGTGAAGTTGTTGAAAGAAGTGCCTCTCTGGATTAAAGTCTTAATGGTGGAAGAAGGCCTGCTTATATTCCAAGGTTTAAGCATGGCAACGTAAACCCCTAGTAGTGGGAGAAGGATCTAGGGGGAGAAATGCTATTGAGCGGGGGATCATGAGGTTCTTTGAATGATGGACGCAAAAGATTCACTAAGGGCTAGGGAAGTGAGAGCGCAGAGGAGGGCGCAGATAGTGGAGAAGTGGTAAGAAAGGGCCATGGAGGCGATTGAAAGGCAGCAAGAGGGACTACACCAAGCAAGAACGGTGTTGAGGAGTCCAGAGGGAGAAGACGAAATGGAGGAGAATTTAGCGAAGGGGATAAAGACAGCAGAGACAGTTGGGAGTCCAAAAGGTGATAGGAGCCCTCCCTCACCAGTTGCGGGGGAGGAGTCTAAACGAATAGGTTGTGGTAACCCAGAGGAAGACATGGATGACAAGATATGCCTTGCAATAAGAAGATTGTTCGCGGAAGATGATGTGTCCGAGAGAATTAAAGATCCAACTCCCCGAGGCTCAGGTAGCGTTCCCCCCAACCTTCCCCTGGTACTCTACAATAGCCCTGGTAAATTCGTTTCTAAGTTGCTTAAGACATATTTTAAGGCTAGTATTGTTAATAGTAGTGGAAATAGTAGTAATAGTAATCTAGGATTACAAGGATCTCAACAGCCGAGAACCCAAGGCTTTGTGCTTCTAGCACGAACGTAGTCTACAATGGCGGGATCATTCACAAGTTATCCGAAATTCTCCGATCGACGAAATGAAGGCGTAGAACAACACTAGTACTTATGTGAGGCTATATGGAGGGCTCATCAGATGCTTGACAATGTGAAGCTGATAGAGTTCCAGACCACTCTCAAGGAAAGAGCCCTACAGTGGTTCATAAAACGAGCAGAGTTACACCAAAAGCTAACAGTGGATGAGATTAAGAGGAACTTTGTACAAGAGTTCAAACTTCCCCAGACAGATCAGCAAGGGTTGTCGGAGTTGTGGAAGATCAAGCAACAAGAGGGAGAAACTGCCTGGGGAACTAATGCAGAGGTTTAAAGACGCAATTTGGTAAGCTTTGTTATACCATATACCCAAATCTCTAGAGAGATTGGTTCATCAAAGCCCTACTACCTCTCACTTGAACGCCATTAACGCAACAGAAAAAAGAGACACTACAGGATGCCTTAGAGCAAGCAACTCACATAGAGGCTATGGCGGGGTATCCACGAGTATCATGGGGGGAGATGCTTCCCATGATCCCTCTATCTTAGGTCTCCAGCACCAGATTGCAAGCTTAACAAAGAAGCTGAAAGATCTACAGCCGGTCGGCCCAACGAGACTGAAGTGTGGTGTACCAACTGCCTGGTGGAGGGTCAAGTCGCAACAAAGTGCCAAAGGTTGAGGGTGCGGATGTCGCATCAAGACCAGCGGGACAATTGGGGGCCCTACCTACAGCAGGAGTCGCAGAAGTAGGATCTCAAGGCGCATTTTCGGGTCGCAACCAACCAGAGTACTGTGAAGTGTGTAGGGGATATGGACACCCATCGCGCTTATGCTCGATATTGCAAAAGTATTCGAATGTCTCGAATAAAAACTAATGTGAGTTCTGCCAGTCTACAACCCACCACACGGACCAGTGCCTAGCGTTGGATGCTCTATCAAATCAACTAGACCATTCAACTTTCAGGATCAACGAGACTACTCGTGGTGGGAGATGAGGAGGGGGAACGAGAGGACGAAGAGCAAGGGCAGGGGACCTGTTCGCTGCTATAATTGTGATCAAGACGGACATGTTGCTTGAGACTACCCCTACCAAGGAGACCCTGGTGTTCACAATACAGGGTCAACGCCCACGCAACAGAGGATCGCCCGAAGCTGATCGCAAGATGTGAGGAGCAAACCAAGAACCAGGGTACGAATCTAATCAACGCGGAACCCAGGGTTACTGAGATAGCGTCGTTGTCCAATATAAACACAGTAACCCGCAGTGGCAAGAAGATGAGGGCCAACCAGGATGCCCCAGAAACGCCAACAATCATTCGGGTAGCCTCACCAAAGCGGTCATATAACCCTAGGCAGCAAAAGCAATACTATCAGGAGGCAACAAAATTGTTTGAAAATCTGACAAATTCTCAAAAAGATAAGATGCCTAACCTTCCAAAACCAACCGTTGCCCGCCCTATTGAAGAATGGTTCAAGTTGTTCCTGCAGATTGTCAACAATGACCAAATGTTAGGGGAGCTTTGCAGAACCCTGAAAGTGTTGAGAAATCGAAAGGGCTAGTGATGTTTATGATTTCTCTATCTAGATAACTACTTGTGAAGTAATTTTTGTTCTTTAGACAATTCAAACAAGATCTGTTATATGTTAGAGATTATTAACTTCATCAACCAGCTATCATGCATAATAAACAAAAGAACAACAACACAAGATATAGGCAGCAGCCAAGGCAAAACCTCTCCAAACATGAGAGGAAAACCCACAGTAATTCTTCTTATAGTTTCTTCTCTTGACAAAATTTCCAAGATCAATACAAAGACCCTTGAGATCAAGTGACTCCAAGATCAAGGCTAGAATCTCTTCTTACTGTTGCAACATGGATCTGCACTGCTACCAACCATGAAGGATTTTGCTTCCTTCTCCCTTCCTCTCCTTCTTCCAAACTTCTCTTGCTTAAGGTAGTTCACTGGCTGAGAAGATCACTTCAATACATGCATTCAACAAGGGTGATTTGAATCCTGATCCCTTCAATTGACTGTCTAGAAACCCTTACTGCAGTCTTGAAGCTACTTTAGGTTCCCCACATGTAAGCAAACAGTTTGCTCTTATAATCCTTCTCTTACTGCGCTATGATAGTGGCTCCTTCCTATCCCAATATCCGAACCTTTTTGGATCAGGAATCAACCCGCATTACAGAAATATTCTGGGACTATATCACAGCCCTAACAAGTATCAGATTCTCTACACGTGTGGCAGAATCATGGCCTTTATAGCCTGCTAGATCCTCGATCTGGAAGATTTTATTCTTCAAACATATCTGCCCTTCAAGTACAATTGAGATCGAATACTATACTTCGTGGTGATGGCTTGTATGATGATGCCCTGGCCTTGCACAACAATCCCTGTGGTTAAGGACAGCAGAACAGTCCTTATGCTTCTCGACCTGCAGCTGGCTGAATAGACCCTTTCCTCGCACCGTTGATAGGCTCCTTCGCATAGGAAGCAGATCCTTCCTTCACCCTTCTTCGCATAAACATAGACCCAATCCAAGTGTGTGTCCGGACTCCGAATGCATGAGGAGGGGGTCTATTTATAGTGTATAAGGCCTCCTTAACAAGCCAACATGACCCATTCCTTAGCCAACTTGAAGCCAACATGATACTTCAATTATAAATATATTTTATGGTGAAAAATACGTTGGTTCTATTGCATGCATTCGGAGGGATCATTTAGTAGCCCTTTTGATCTTCCTTTTCAAGGAGACTTTGCCACATGATTCTACCTTTGATCTTGGAGTCATATTTGTACATTTCAAGTCTAAACATTAATGACACAACCTATTACATAGAGCTCATAATGAGAGCTACAAAGGCAAATACATTTTTTATCATGAAACCCATGATTCAAATTTACAAAATACTTTGCTAGATACAATTTACATCATTTGTATTGGCTTGTGTCATTATGAAGACTGCACCTAGTTACACTTTCTTCAACAGAAAGCAACCCTACCAGAGGAGACTAGGGAAGGGAATATCTCCGCAGATTTGCCCGAGAAGCACACAAGGAGAGTCAGAAGAAATAAGAAGAGAACGGGCAGGGAGTTCAGGATTGATGCGTAGGTGCGGGGTTTCAAATCAAGGATAGTATGTTAGATCTGGGCTCCGACATCAACATTCGATCAAGAAAGACGTGGGAGGCGTTGGGGAAGCCTCAACTGAAGTTCTCACCAATCCAATTGAGGATGGCCAACTAATATTCTATACTGCCAATTGGGAGACTGGAGGACATAAAGGTAGATGTGGCAGGGGTGAAGACACACACGGATTTTGAAGTGATCAATATTATGGGAGACAAAGATCTTTACCCGGCGCTGCTAGGTATTGACTGGGCCTATGAAAATTACATTGCTATCGATCTAAACAAGGAGTTGATGATCTTTGAAGTAGGAGTATGAGTCATTGTTGGCATTATGTTTTTGGTGAGGTTATATGTTACAGATGTTGTACTTGATGGCAACACCCATGGCAGAAGTACGCAGGAGAACAGTTCAGAAGATGCGTACCCGCAGGTATGCCGTACAGGGACCGCGTCCAGACACGCAGATTACCCATTCATGAGGTACGTACCCCAGTGCACACACTTCAAGGCAGTAAAAGCGCGCACACGTGGGGTTCCTTATGTTTAACCCTCGATATTTAGCCGAAGGTATTGTGTTATCATGGTTTTGGCCCGTGGTATTGTTTTATTTTAATATTATTATTGAGCCCCATGATCCTTGATTTAAGGAAGAGCTTGCCTATATAAAGCAAAAGAGATCATTTGGCTTAGGTATGCTTTTGGATTGAATATCTTAAGATCTGAAATATTGGGTTATTGTTTCAAAAAGCTTGATCTATATGAAAGAGAAGTGGAAAGCGAATTTGTGAAGGGTGATCTCCCGAGCGCTTGATCAGATCTGGGCATCCGTCTAACTGTAGCACACTGGTGATCTGTAAAACCAGCCCTAATCTGATGTACGCAGGTGTTTAACGGTGCCTCTGCGTAGGTACGCAGAGCAGAAGAAGGCGAGTTGCGTGGGTACGCAGAGCAGAAGAAGGGTGACTGCGTGGGTACGCAGAGCAGAAACAAACGAACTGCGTGGGTGCGCAAAGCAGCAGTGGTTCAGGTGCTTACGCACAGGAAGAGTACGCGGCACAACAGTGTTTTTGGGTGCGTGCCTATTGTGGGAGTATGCAGCGCAATAGTGCATTTGGGTGCATACTGTACGCAGCGCAGTAGAAGAAGCAGTGCGTGGTCACGCAGTGTAGCAGAAGGAGCTCTGCGGGTATACGCAGAGAAGCACAGGGTGAAGTGCATAGCAACACAGGCTAGTAAAAGAAAAACTGCGTATCTGACTTAAGAATCTTCTGTTGACTGAATTTTTCTGTTAATAAGGTGTTCTTGGTTCAGTTCTATTATTTTGATCTGGTTACTGCAGATGACTGTAATTTATATGTACTTGATGATCATTTGATGTATATAGATCCAGTTTGAAAATTTATGAAAAGTGATCCTTGTAAGAAAAGAAGTAGGGGGTTGTAGCTCCCTTCCAGGAGAGACTGGAAAAATGAGAGAGAGTTGTAGCTCTCTGCAGGTTGCAGCCTGCTTACTGGTAAAGGACTGCACCAGTACAAGACCATTGTAAAAGGAGTTTCTAATTTGGAAGAAGATAGAGACATATTGCAGCAGGTGGTTTTCACCCACATTAGGTTTCCACCTTATATCTGGTAATCTTTGATGTGACTGTCTATTTTTCTTGTTCATGTTCATTATTTTATAGTACTGATATGCAAAAATAATTCAAAGTGAAAATAAGGAAGATTTGGTAAAAGGACTAGATAATACTGATTCACCCCCCCCTCAGTATTATTTTCAACAATTGGTATCAGAGCAGGTCCTTCTGAAAGAAGCTTGATTGCTTGAAGGAAGATCTTTCATCATGAGCAACTACGAGAGGGAAGCATCTATCAGGCCACCGATTTTTGATGGGACAAACTTCAATTATTGGAAGGTAAGAGTTACCGCATATCTTCAATCTCTTGGTATAGATGTTTGGGATATCATAGGGACAGGCTACAATTTTCCTTCAGCCACTCCTACAGATGCGGCCGAAAAGAAGAAATATGAAACAAATGCTAAAGCAGTCAATACTTTGCTGGGATGCTTATCTCAAACAGAGTTTGTGAAATTTATGCAATATAAATCAACAAAAGAAATATGGGACAAGATTGTCTTGAGCTATGAAGGAGATGAACAGGTAAAGCGTGCTAAACTTCAAACTCTCAGAATTCAGTGTGAGAATCTCAGGATGTATAATGACGAAAGTGTGGCTAATTACTTTCTTCGGGTAGATGATATTGTTAACTGTATGAAAAATTTGGTTGAAGAAATAAGAGAGGCTATTGTGGTTGAAAAGGTTCTAAGATCATTGTCCCCCAAGTTTGAATCTAAAGTATCTGCAATTGAAGAAAAGGAAAATCTATGAATTCTTACTATGTCGCAGCTACATGGAATTCTAACTGCTTATGAAATGAGAAAGGGAGGTCCAGTAGATAGAAGAGAAGCTGCTTTCAAGGCATCAGGCAAAGGAGATTATTATGAAGAAAGTCACGTACCAGAAGAAGAAGAAGAAGAATCAAATTTTGTCAGAAATCTTCAAAGGGGTTATGGAAGGTTCAGAGGTAAGTTACCTTTTAAATGCTTTGCTTGTGGAAGAGTAGGTCATTATGCTGCAAAATGTCCTTATAAGGATAAAGGAAAGGAACCCGCTAGATGGAACAAGAAACAGGGTGAAAATAAGAAAAGCTACTACACTCATGAAGATAGTGATGGTCTATCAAATAGTGATGAAGATGAACGAGGTAATGAATATAAACTGTTAATGGCATTTGAAGATGATGATTATATGGATGCTATAGATGTGGAATAACTTTTTGAAGAAATTACTAGACTCAAGAGATGTATAGAAGGAAAGAATATGATCATTGATACTCTACAATTTCAATTTGATGAAAAGGAAAAACATTTTGAAAAGTTAGAAGGTGAAATTGTTGCTCTTAGAAAAGAGATTGAGAAAACAAAAGCTATTAATCTTAAGTTTGTCAAAGGATTTGAAAATTTGGATGAGATTATCAATGTACAGCGTTCTCCTCTAAACAGAACAGGTCTGGGCTATAATGGAGAAACTTCTCAAGCATCCACTTCAAAAAGTTATCTTGATGCAGCAAAAAGGAGTGAGCAAAAGCACAATGGAGACTATCAGGTAAAGCAGGGAAAAATTGCAAACAAAGGCTATCAGGGGCAATCTATTTTAACAAAAGCTACAACCAGCCACAGGTAAAGTCTTCTCAATTTGGTTCAAGAATGAATAACAATAGAGATTACAATCACTTGGCCGGTAGATTTGATAACCGCAGAAGTTTCTTCAATGGACAATGTTTTTCTTGTCATAATTTGGTCACAAGGCAGCTCAATGTGTTGCATATAAAACAATCATGACTAGAGAAGCTCAAAAACAAAGAAGTATGACCGGGATTACTAAAAGGACCTATAACAACTTTTCGGCTCTTGAAAA
>APFE030880119.1:0-10967 GCA_000404065.3 Pinus taeda
GATCAACGCCTTAGAATTCAGCCTCTTCGAGGTGGCAACCTCCTTTACATTACATAAATGAACAATTCTTGGATGATAGAAATGACAAAACCTCCTTTCTATATATAGGAGTCTAAGGAGTCACAATATAACCCAGCTGACCTAACTATAATAATACAAAGCCACAAAAATAAAAATAGAGGGATTCTATGGGGCATAGTAATAAAAATATGGGGGCAATAGGGGCACAACAATATTAATAAGGGGTACAACTACAATAGTAATGGGGTAATCACTAGTATTATAGGGACCCAACATTTGTCCACTTTGATAACCTCCTTAGCTATTGAGTAGAGTTGGTTGTATATGGTCATTTACCAAGAAGTATCCCTTTCCAACTTTTCCTGTAAATTTATGGCCCGGTTTATAGCGAGTGAGTCATATATTAATTCCTAGTTGTTGATCCTAGGTCATTTTGATGGGACCTACGAATATTATTTTAGCCACTCTTCCAATTAATGGATTGCATTAAGGACTCCTTAGAGTTGTCAGCCTTGTTATTTGACTCTCTCCTAGAGTGAAAATAATTTTATTATCATCTCCTACATTATCTATATATAAGTACACTTATTGAACTAAATCCTTATATTTTTATGTACTTTTCCAGTGCAAGCCATATAATCGCCCACTCTAATAACTAGTTGATTCATGGCCTTTGTTTATACCATCAACATCTTTATCTGTTACTCCAATTTAGTAATTTAGGCATCCTTTTATTGGACCTGTTCTAGGAGAATCTGGAAATTTCTCTTAGCTTCCTGAGAATGTTGTTCCTATGGAAGCCACCATGAGAGTATCCTTTCTGTTTTTTAGCACAATAGCGTTAGAAATTAATTAACGGGCCAATGAAATACACAAAATATTGGAGAAACACAAATACATAAAGGCATAGAACAAGAGAGACACAGATATATGTGGTTCACCCAATTTTGGTTGCGTCCACAGCGAAATAGTCAATCCTTCCTTTATATTATCCAACAAAATGAAGAGATACAACCTATAGCAAATTCGTTGTAATTTCCTCTTCGCTCTCACATAATCTCCTCTCCCTTTCTCACTCAAAATCATTATTCACATGTGCAATACAATTCCCTCATATAAACCCAGGGTTGCCTTCTAGGGGAAAAACCCTAAATTAAGATAACTTCTACCGTTAGACCATCTGCCTAATGAACGGCCCAGATTGACTACGAAATTACAATATTTTACAAGGAAAATTTTCATCTATTTTTAGCTTCAAAGGTGTTTCCCCCGAACCCCCCAACCAGGGGGGACAGTCCCCCCTGTGTGGAGGGGTGTACATTCTTTCTCGGGTATGCACTCGGTTGGAACAAGACCTATGAATCAGGAAGATAACCAGTTTCCACACCTAACAAACAGGGCTTTGTTGATGCCTCGAAAATCGTTGCATCAACATTGGGGAAAACCACCCAGTCTGAACCTTAAAGGCAGCTCCTTTTCCGTTTGTTGTGGTGGCTTCGACTAGATATAATGGGACCATTTTCCCAATGATTTGTAAATAGGATGGATAAGTGATCAGTTTTCTATTATCTAATGATAATGATGCATAATTTATTCTAAAATGCAGAATAATAAACAACTAATCTATCCTGGGAAATTTCAACTTTAGTGCAACTTTTGATAATTCTTATTTACAAATAGGCATATAGATGACTCCATTTATAAATAAAAACATTCCTTCATATGATAATTACTTTGTTCAAGTAGTTGAACAAAGTAATAATTAAAACATTATTACACTATTCTTCATATATCATTGACATAAATATGATTGAAAAAATAACATTCCTTAAACATTCAATAGTGATAAGTAAAAGGACTCTTGTTAAAACGCATACATATATCAAATGATAGCAAGATTGAATAAATGTTGATTCATATAAAAGAATGGAGCAAAGACATAGATAATAGTACCATATGTAATTTGAATCTGTTCCGACATCAATCACATTCATTTTCCGTCTTCTAACTTAGAAATACTCTCACAAAAAGTGATAGTGCATATGTCATCAAAGTATTCTTCATCAAAATTCAGAATATAGGACTAGTCTTCATAAAAAATATATATATCAGAAGCACAATAGTGCAACTTCCGATCCAAGTTTTGATACAAAAATTGAGGACCCTTTCTAAAGACATGAAAGGGTCTATAAATATTATCTAAGCTAACTAACTATGAAATAAAAATGCTATGAGGTGGTATGACACAATCATGAAAATCTCCTTGAAATAAGCATGCTTGCAGTCGGTAAAATGATTCACTGTTTCGGCCGATCATCCTTTGGTTTGAGCTGGCATATAGCTAGCATTTGTTGCAATTCTGGAGTGTGACTCAAACGTGAATGCAGTTGGGCTGAATACGTAGCATCATGAATTTCAGGAATATTATAACTGATTACATCAGTTAAACATTTCAGTGTTGCCTTTTGACTATGCGGTTTAACCAGGAACAACCAAAAGGTGTCCCAAGTTAAACTTTGGATGCCTACGATTAATCTCTCTTTCTTTTCTAAATCCTGCTTGCATGACTACTCCAATTCTTTAGTTGATGGTAATTTACCTGGAGTGCATTTTGAAATCAAAGTAGACAGATAAAGAGTATCATTAACTAATTCAATCAAATTACTAGTGGCTTATCGACATCTTGAAGTTTCCCTTTCTGCCTTCATCAATTGGGATTGCCATTCTAGGAAAAGAATTTCCTTGTGTGATTCTAGAATTCGAGGCAGATTTGTAGCTTGCCCTTCATTGGTTTCTTGCCAAGCAAGAAAGTTTGTCAATGTCTCATCGGCCTGCTCCAAATTTTGTCTTGCATCAACTGATTTGTCAATCATTGATGAAGAAATTTCATAGAGGGGCTCAGCAAGAGAAATATTATGACATAGTAAATTTAACTGTTTAATCAACACCTTATTGATCTAGAGAGCTTCGGATCTAAAATCTGTTGCTTGAGAAAAACTTTTGAACTTTTCTATTTCTTGTGATAGTTGAGCGATTTTCTCATCTTTCATTTTGCTCAATTGTTCGTTCATTGATTTCAACTTGGCCAATGCTAGGGATAATTCTTTTTGTTTCTGTACTGCACTTTGATCTATTCTCTGCTTCTCCTTGAGCAATTGCTCATTTAACTGGTTATTTGTTTGATGTTGCACTGCTAACTGCTATTCTAATTGCTCTATTCTCTGTTGCTTTTCGGATACCTGTGCTTCCAGTGAAACAATTGTTTGATCTTTTTCTTTGAGTAAATTGCTAACTTCTAATGCTTTATCCATAGTAGCTGCCGAGTATGTCCCGGCATGTTGGGAGAGTTTTGTAAGGTCTTCGGAAGGATTAATTTCTTCTCTCCATACCACATTAGCCATTTCTGTTTGTGCGGGTAAAAGAGAAGATTGATCAAACTTTCTCTTTTTCATTTGTCTTTTTACTACAGCCTTATGCTTAGGGTTGTAGAAGACATCTAAAGGTGGTATTTCTTCTACATGTAGGATGATTTCATCAGATGGATTTTCTAGAATTATCTCCATATCTTTTTGAGTGATGGGTGGGTCGTTGGTTCCTTCAGTTGGAACCATATTAGTTAATGTTTTGCGACCAATTGTCACTTCAGGCGTGTTGAATCCCTGCAAGGTCTCAGTATTGCTTATTATGGAATGGAACTGTTGCCATTCTTTAAGAAGCTTGGGATCAATCTAAGTATCTGTATCCATAAGTTGGCTATCCTTTCCCTGTTCCTGTTCCCGTTGTTGTTCCTGTTCTTGTTGTTGTTCGGAGATATTTTCCACATCAGAGGTCTTATCAGTAACTATTTGTTCAGCTTGACTAGATGACTGGACTGTAGGAGCTGTGACTAAGAGGTCTAAATGCAGAGTTTGCAACCTCTATTCTCTAAGCCTATTAAACACTTCTAATCCTTCATATTGATATTTGATTCTAGCCAATGATTTAACTTGAAATAAAGATTCGGCTGAGGAAAATAGATCATCGAAATCATCCTTTTCATGATCGAACTTTTCAAGTTTAGCTTGTTCAAGAACATTATAGGCAACTTTCCTTGGATCATATTGTCTATTGGGAATTGTTGCAAGATTCAACATTTGTATTTTTTCTGCCTCCTTTTCTGCATGTTTGTAATCATGAAGAGTGACAACACTGTATCTTAAATGGAATGTAGGCCATGCCTATTTCTTGGAATTTCTAAGGGTTTTGGATGTCCCATCTACTGTTATTTGATAAGCCAATTCCTGAGCTAACGGTTTATCGGGCACATACAAAGGAAGGACATGGGGTTTTGTAAGGTTAGAAAAAAGCCTTATATAAGTGAATTTTTCTTCCCCAAACCAACTGCCTACCGCTGTCAAATATGTTTCTGCTTCCGGGGATATCCTGGGAGTAGGCTTATCAAAAATGGAGTAACAAATAGGCACAATAAAACCGTTGCAGATTTTATACAAATGATTTTTGTAATTAGCCTTCCATAACTGATCATGATAGATATGGATTGGTTTAGGGTCTGCGGGGATCCATCTCCATCCGAGCAATGGAAATTCAGAATTGAAACAAACAGTATCCATAATGAATGCACTATAATAGAATGGGGGAATGGTCCTAGTAGTTTGATATGCATTTGCTCTGTATTCTAGGATTGTTGAGGCTAATTTGTCAGATAAAATATTGGCCCAATCCATCACATAGCCATTGATTGTTGCCTCCATCAGAGGGACCATTTCTATAGTAAACTTAGCAGAGTCATGTATTCCCCACATCCTACACATCATAGCTCCGGCATAACAGTAAGGAGAAGCCAATGAGTCTATAGAGTACTCACCCGATGATTCGTGCTTGTGCTTCTCAGGAAAATGTCTCCACTGCTTAATCGGGGTTGATTCTAACTTCTTTTCTTTTGCTAACACTTCAAGGAAGGCTTTGTTGTATCGCTTTTTAGGTTGAAGTAACTGATACATTTTCCTTATATCATCCGGCTGAAATGAGCCGAATACTCTCTCGTCATTCGTGCAAAAGGTTCTGTTTGTGACTAGAATTTTTTCCACCACCCATCTCACGACGTCAGTATATGGGAGGACTTTAGCTCACGCAGCGATTCTGTGAAGAAAGGAGCATGCCAACTCTTTAAGAGTTCCTTCAAACTTATCAGTCGAATCAATCGTGGCCTCTTTTGATAGTTCTTCGGGTTCTTCCATTTCAATTAGATTATAGATACTTTCCCAACTAGTGTTTCCTAGTCCAAGACATGTCGTGTCTGATATTAATCCCTTTTTTCTTGGTCCGGGATCTTTGGCTGGCTCGGTTGCCGCTACAGGAGCTGCTGCTATGGATTTCTTTGATTTCTTTCCCATTTTGCTTCAGATTTCTGTTTTCAACGGAGTTCTACACAAGCGATTGAAAAACCATGATACAGAGAAATGTTGCAACAGACCAATATGATAATGAAAAAGAGTTACGTCGATTAGCAGGTGGTAATGGAATATAGTTAAAGGTTGCCGCTAGTGAAATCTAAAGAAAATATCTACCCTTAACTACTTCATTGAATAGTCGTTTAACCTATCAATCATGGTAAATAAGGTCTTAAATGCCCATCATGTCATTTATATGCCGAATGATTAATTGAAGCGTGCCTTAGATTTGTTTGATGGATGATCAGTGATAAATCACAAATTGGCAATCAGGAACATCAAGGGAAAGGCTTTAACACTTGCTTTGAATATCTCTGATCTCCAAAAGGTGATATAATGCATGCAAACCAATATATCTTTGAGATGCGCACCTAATAAATATATCGCAATCGGGAATGGACTCAGGCTTTATTGTTTTGTCAATGTGATTTTGTCGATTGCCGATTGCGATATGCTTTATCACATCGGAGGATTTGAGCCTGCCTTCGTTTATGTATTGGTTTGTTGTTGTCGTCGTCGATTTGCCGATTGCGATGTGCTTTATCGCATCGGAGGACTTGGGGGGTTCCATTATATTATGCTTGGCATTTGGCTTCTTCGATTTCCGATTGTGATTGCCTTTTCAGATCAAAGAGAATGGATGAGACTTTACGTATGTTTCCTTTGTTATTTCGATATGCGATCTTCTGATCACTTTATCGCAATAACGAAGAGTTTTATAATATTTTTTTTTTTAAGTCACACTTTTATTTCCATTCAAAAGGCTTTAAAAATTATTCGTTTACCTAAAGCCTTCTAATAAGGGTTTTTTTATGATGGGTTAATACCAATTTTATTTATGGACACACAAATCTTATTAAAGGGACCCGTTTCTTATTTAAATTTTATATAAAGATTTTTTAAGAAAGGGGAGGTTTTTGTTTAGCACAACAGGCTCTCAAAGATGATGTCAATTATACGTATATTTAGAGTGACATGTCTCTATTTGGTGTGTTCAACAATATTGTTCATGACGTGATCAAATCTAAACTTGTTTAGGTTTACCATCTTCTTCCTTTTAGATTCGATGATGGCCATTTCTATTTCTAGTAGATGACCTCTTGCACTTTTTAGGATTGTTGTATTTTTCAGTCAATGTCCATGTTGGCCAACCTCTATTGAATTGATTTCTCTACGTCTACTTGTGTTAGTTTCTCCTCTTTCTCATGCCTTCCTTTAATTTTATTTGTTCTTCGATTCTTCTCTTCTATTATCTCTCTCCTCATTTCTTCCTCCTCTTTCTTTTTTAGTTCAATTTCTCATGCTACTCTGGTAACTTATTATGTTATCTGGGCCACCCCCTATTCATGTCTCAAATTTTCTTAATGTTCCTTATGAGATGCTTCCTCTTGGGCTACTTGCTCTCAGGCCAATGCTTCTGATTTCTCTTTATTCTCTTCTTATTTTATTTGGGTATGGTAGTAAACGACTCTTGACATGAATTATATGAAGTTCCAATAATTCTTTTTCTTTTCGTCTTCTACCTAGATCTAACTGATATTCCCATCTAATTTTTTATGATTTTCAATGATTTTTCACAATGGATCTGGGATCATATCTATGGAATGTCAAATCATTGAAATGGAAAAGTGCCAGTGCACTTGAATCTTCCTTTTTCTTCTTGATTTCTTTCAGTTGATAATATCCTTATTGAAATGGAATGTCTCATCAAGGATGTTTCTTGGTCCTTGAAAATGCACTTCCTAAACTAGTGCACACTTGATAGGATACTTCTTGCATGACCACATAATCATCTACAAATATGGATAGTATGTGTGGAGGCTTGGTTGCTCCAAAAACTCTAATGAAAGTACCATCCTTCTCCACAAATTAATCTGAATTTAAGAAGGGAATGAAGTGATATACATATTTAAAACCAAACGTAGAGATAGAGTGAAACTAAACTTTGTTTAATCAATAGAAATCTCGAAAGTATCTACATGTGGAATGAAAGAAAAGTAACATGAATGGTGGTAGATTATCTCTACAAATGGATGTGATGGCTACTTGCCTTCCTCAATTGTGTTATAATGAGTCTCAAAGGCCTTTTTATCATGAGGAAACAATGATAAACCATAAACATCCAAAACACTAACCCTAGGAGATGAAGTGCCAAAGGCTTATGGGCTCTAATGGGGTAAGTTGGAACATCAACTTCTTGAGGTCGTGAATTTGGCATACAATCTATGTCTGGTGCACACGAAAGCCTATTAGAAACGTTTATCCAAGGGGAACAACTTTTAACTACAAACACAAGAACTCACATTTGCTCATTTCCCCAAAAAACACCATTTAGGGCCTCAAAATAGCTCCAGAAATTTAGGACCTAAAACTGCCAAAGATAGAAATTTGCCAAAATAGGAAAATTATTGTGAGTCAATGGAATAAGTGGGTGACCACCAATATCTACTTGGATCAGTATTTTCCCCTTAGAAAGTAATGGTCGTAATTTGATCCAGGTGGATATTGGTGGCCACCTGCCAAGTCCACCTGGACCCCCACCATTGTCTTTCTCAGCATTTTCAGTTTCCTAAATTGTAGCACAACTTACTATTTTTAGCAGTTTTTCGAGTCCTGAACTTCCGGAGCCGTTTTGAGGCCCTAAACGACGTTTTTTGGGGAATCCAGGGGCAACATGGGTCCAATGTTGCCCGTTCCAACAATGATAGTGCTCGAATAGATCTTTCTAATGAGCTATTGTACGCGTCAAACGGAGATCATATGCTAAAGTTACGACCCCGGGAAGTTGATGTACCAACTTACCCCCAAACGGGGCCCACAGTTTGGCGTTTCATCTCCTAGGGTTAGGTTTTGGAATGTTAAGGGTTTTTCATTGTTTCTCAACAATAAATAGGCCTTCGAGCCTCATTGTAACACAGTTCAGAGGCATGTAGCCATCACATCTCTTCTCAGAGATAAGCTACCATCGCCCTAGCTAGTTTATTTCCATTTCTGATTGTAAGCATGTTTCATTATTTTCCATTAATGAAATGAAGTATTATTTCCGCTGCATCTTTGTGTATATGGTTATCTCTATAATTTGTTGTGTTCCTGTTTAAATCCGGATCAGTGGTATTAGAGTGGTCTGCTTTTTCTCTGTTTTTCTTTGCATGTCCCCAACAAGGTCGGGATATAAGGAGTTAGGGCTTGAACTGCTTGAACCTTTGCAAGACCAGCCTCACAAATCCCGACGGCCTCCCATGGCGGACGAGAAGAAAGACGAGGGGGCAGGAGATCCCATAAAAATCTTGATTGAAGAAGCCCTCGAGCGACAACGGAACGCGATGATGGACAGCTTTGCCCAGATCCTTCAGCGGCTACCCAGAAGAAACGCATCGGCTTCCAGCAGCTACTCTGGAAACGCCACACCCTTTAAGGTACAAGTTAATTTTGAAATCCCCATATTCGAGGGTCAGATAGACGCATACACCGTAGATAAATGGTTAAATCTGCTAGAGGGTTATATTTCTGTTCATGAATTTTCGAGCAGGGAAAAGATTGTTTTTGCTCTCCTCAAAGTAGCCCCCCACGTCAAGGACTGGTGGGAAACCTACTACGCGCAGAAGGATGAAAGTACTGGCTCACTATTTTCAGCCGCACCCACCTGGGATTCGTTCCGGGATGCCATCAAGGAGCAGTACTACCCTGTCGGGATCTATGAGGATGAATACATAAAGTGGACCACGCTGCGGCAGGGAAGGGACCAAGACGTGCCGGAGTTCACCAATCTTTTCCATACCCTTCGCACAAAGTTGGGTATCAAGGATTCGGAGCAACATTTGATACTCAAATACCGTGGGCTGCCTGCACAAGTACATCCGGGAAGAGATACAATTCCTAAACACCCCCTCGCTCGGCGCGGCATACCGGTATGCCGTCAAGGTCGAACAGAAGTTGAAACAAAAGAAGCGAGATTTTGGATCTGCGAATCCAAAGCAGGGGAAAGGTGCCCCTAAACCACAAAACAAAGGACAAATCCAAGGCGGGACAGCCCAAGACAACCAGCCGAAGCTGCAAGCAAAGAACAGCGCCGCGAAACCGAGAAAGGACACTGGAAAATGGTGCGAGTTCCATAAGAGCTCCACTCACAACACAAGTGAGTGTCGGGCCAAGCAGTCACTGGTGGCTGAGCTAAAGGTTTCTGAATCAGATGCATGTCCCGACTCTGAGTCAGAACCTGATAAGGGGTATGAAAAAGGGAAGCAGATCATTGATGCGGACCCCAGCGCCACTGTTGCCACCGCAAAGATCCAGAAAAATGACCCCGAAGATCCAGAGGAGGAGGAGCGTCTCTTCCACTCCCAGATGTGGGTAAAGGGCTCCCCGATACAGTTCATTGTTGATAGCGGGAGTCAAAAGAACCTCATTTCGACAGAGGTCGTGAAGCAGTTGGGCTTACCAACCACAGCACATCCACAACCATACACCATTGGGTGGCTTCACCAAGGACGAGATCTTCGCGTGAGCCAGCAGTGTCGACTTCCGTACAACATCAAGCCCTTCACGGATGAGGTATTGTGTGACATTGCTCCCCTTGAAGTTTGTGATGTATTACTAGGACAACCATATTTGTGGAAGCGGCATGCTGTGTATGAATCAAGGCCCCGTGCTGTTATTATTACATTGGGAAATAGTTGTTCAGGATACCAGAGGTAGCACCACCTGCCGCCATCTCTTTGATTACTGCAAAACAATGCAGTAAGATCATTTCCAAAACCAGGAAATTTGTTTTCCTGATGATATGCCCTCAAGAGAAGAAGAAGACAGTGGTCGCGGCCTCCAAACGGGGTCCCTCTACATGGTAGCTACAGATGGACAAGATTGTGGAGGAGTACGAAGAAATCTTCACCTCCCCGGCAGGGGTTCCTCTGCACTGCCAAGTCAAGCACTCCATCGATCTGACCCCTGGGGCGCCACTACCCAATGGACCAATTTATCGGCGCTCCGTTCTGGAGAACAATGAAATCAAGAGGCAGATTCAGGAGCTCCTGTAGAAAGGTCACATCCGCCCGAGTTCCTCGCCCTGTGGGAGCCCGATAGTGTTGGTACAGAAGAAGGATGGGACGCGGAGACTCTGTATTGACTATCGGGCGCTGAACAAGATCACTGTCGGTAATAGGTACCCGATCCCGCGGATTGATGACCTTCTAGACCAACTAAAGGGGGCGAAATATTTCAGCAAGATTGATCTGAAGTCAGGATATCACCAGGTACCGATCGAACCCTCAGATGTGTGGAAGACTGCCTTCAAATCCAAGGAGGGCCTCTTCGAATGGTTGGTCATGCCTTTCGGATTGACGAATGCTCCTGCAACCTTTATGAGGCTGATGGGTGACATCTTCCGGCCATTCACCAACTCCTTTGTAGTAGTATACTTGGATGACATTCTGATCTTCAGCCAGAGTTGGGAAGAGCACCTCCACCACATCCGACAGGTTCTCCAAACACTGCGGCAAC
>APFE030880136.1:18077-66520 GCA_000404065.3 Pinus taeda
ATTATTAATAATAATATTATAATATTAATTTTAGTTTTAATTTTTGACCTGGGTCTCTTAGTCAAAATTAGTCGTTAATTAGCCGTTGTAATCTCTGCTTAGACTATTTAACATGCTAAGCTGGATCTGGTTCTTCAACTTGTCCTGACAATGAACCACATTGGTTGGTTCGAAACGCGTCGACAAATGATTATCTATGTGATTTCGCCGAAAATCCTCTAAACAATGTTATGGATCACAGAAGTCTAAATTCCTTAATAATAATAATAAGCCTATTAGTTAATTTGGTTAAATACAAACAATTTACACTTAATCGTAAATAGAAATAAAACTAACTTTCTAATGATTTAATTAACTAATTATATGTCCCTCTCCACTTTTCTTGGTCCTATCCATTACCCAGTCTAATGTAGCCGTTTCCTGGTCAAATGTAGCCATTCTAGGTCAAATGTAGACGTTAGATAACCTGATCTCTCTATTTATACTACAACCATGATCTGGTTCTTCAACTTGTTTTGATGATGAACCACACTTGTTGGTTCGAAACGCATCAACAAATGTATTATAATGTGATTTCTGCCGAAATCTCTTCTAAAAAAACATTTGTTATTTCAAGCATATCCTACAATAATGTTGTTACACGAATGTTTTAATTCTTTTTTTTGCCTTCCTTGCAAATCAATAATACATAACAGTCCTTGGTTGCTACATCTATAACAGTGGATGACTTCTAGAAATAATCCAAGTAAATTATTTATTGTGATATACCACCATGATTCAAGAGCAATTGCCTTGACCGCCATAATTAAATTCATGCACCTCATCACTAATGTCTTCTCTCCACATCATACCAGGTACATCGTAAAATGGAAATATTGATATCCTCTTTTATTTAGTAATTATGGGAATCTAACGCAATATCCCTTTTGATGGTCGAGGTCGGCCATCACATTTAAGCCGGGGGGACGAATTACATGATGACATGACCTTTGCATGACCTATGAGCATTTAAAAACTGCAACCAAAGCATGATGATCTTGTAATCATTATCATTTAATGATCGATCATGCCAAAAAAGGGAATTGTACCTCAGACTAGACCTCCCATAACTTAGCATTAATAAGGCGTTATTGCGTAGTATGAATCCTGATTGCAAATCCTGATTTGAAATTCATGCCTACATCACCCTACCATTTACACGCTATTGAAGCATTGCATCCTCATTCAAATCTCTCAGACAGAAGTGGAGGAGAATAGTTGTAGGGCTAGAACAGTTGAGTATTGTGTCGACTGCTTCGGAATTTCTCAAGGGGGGAAAGAGAGGATAACAACATTGAACTTATGTAGCAATGAGTGGGGTAGTGATTCGACATGAACCAAGATCAACAGAGGCATTGGAAAACAACCCAGAAGCATGCCAAATTTTTAAATACGTAGGATAGTTTTAGTTTTTCCAAAGGCTGGAAGGATCAGATGGGGCAATTTCTATGGAATTCACGAAATTTAAAGAGGAATCAAAAAGAGGTCAGGGGATTAAAGCTGGAAGTTACAAAAGAGGTTATTGCCCGTGTGAAGGAATTAACAATAGAGGTTAAAAGGTGGTTTAATAGAAACATTAATGGCCCCTCCTTGAAGGAGGATTTTCTCCAAGGGGAGGAACAGTTGGTGAAGAAAGGAAGGGGGATTGACAGGTTGTCGCATCCCCGTCCAGGGGCCGATGTTGCCCTTTACCTCATCAAGTATATTACCTGTGAGGGAGGGGCAATAATTGTATTAAATTACCACTTCTTGTTGCTAAACCACCTCCAACATCGACAGTTGATAAACCTCTTGTACGTTTTGCTGGAAAATACAAGCATATGGCCACGACCATGAAGACATCTATGCATCCAGAGACTTGCATCACAAACCACAGCCTCATCAAGCTAATTGTACTAGGTGCCCTAACTCACCAAGAGAGGAGCTAGGATGAATTCATGAGAAATAAGGCTAGGACTACCTACAAGAAGCAAACTACGATGTCTAAGGAAGCTCTGGTGGAAGCCAAGGAGCATCCCCAGCCCTCGAAAGTGAGGGCTGGAAAGAGACCAGTTGACAAGCCAATTGGTGATAAGTGGAAAAAATAGAGAATAAGGGCTAGCAGGCAACCAGAGTCCCCATCAATGTCTAAGAATAACAAGGAGACTGCAAGGCAGGAAGGTGAAGAGCAGGCTCGGCCGAAGGAACCTTCCCCACCAGGTAAGAACAAGACCCAATCCTTGTTGCTTAAAATTGAAAGCTTAGAAAGAGAAAATGAAAAGCTAAGTAAGCAGTTAATAGAGGATAAGGTAGAGGAAAGGACCCCGGAGCTAGATACTTTGATTGAGGTTGTAGATAGGGTCGAGGAGGAAAATGTTACGAGTGTTGTGTGCACAACCTGTGCTAAGGAGCTAGTGGTAGCAGGGTATAGATTTTTTGCAGTGGACACCATTTCGAGGGAAACACAAGCTGAGTCCTAGAAGGATGATGCACAAAAACCCATTGAAGACATTCTTGTTACACAAGAACCAACAACTGAGATGGAGCATTCCACAAAAAGTAATTTGATAGCTGATACATAGGAACCCTTGGTTGACACTATTGTTACACAAGAACCAACAGTGGAAATAGAAGCTAACCAAGGGGGAAAAGAAGAAGGTGATATATATGAACCTGTGGTTGACACTGTTGTTACACAATGATACACAAGAACCTATGGATGAAATTGTTGTTACACAAGAACCTATAGTGGAAGCTGAAGCTGATCAGAAAGAAAAAGAAATTGTTACACAAAAATCCATTGATGACATTGTTGTTACACAAGAACCAGTAGCCAAAATGTAGTTTCACCCTCAAGAGGATGTTACACCTTCAATTATTAGTGCGTGTGGGAGCACACCAGGTCTTGATGAAGGATGGTGTTCTGAAAGGATGTTGTTAATACCAGAGTTACAGAAATGGAAGCAGCACATGCTCTCTCTAAAAGAGGGAATGATCTGTCTCAAGGTACATAAAAATATGATGGATTCACTCAAGGAGAAATGGTTAAAGGAAGAGTGGGAGAGAGAATGGGAAGAGGAGAGACATAAGGAAGCTATGAAGAAGAAGGGCGAACAACTGTAGTTGTTATAACGACGGGTTCCGGATCTAACAAATGATGAGACAAAGCTTGCTGAGCTTTCCTTGAACCTACTAGGATGCAGGCAGCCTTCCCCATCATATCCATTTTTCCTCTGAGAACATTATTATTTGTTTCAGTTAAAAGCAGTCTTTGAAAATAGACCTTATTTGATTTCTTCTACCCATACTTTTTTGAAATTTTTCATACTTATGATTTTCATGAAAAAAGCTTATTTTGTCCATTGTTTTTGCATAACATAATGTGTAAATATATCAGTATAAATATGGTGGCAAGTGTTTTCTCCTATATGGGGGATTTGTAGTTGCAGGCCTTCCTTTCTTTTATGAGGAACCAAATCGAATGGCGTTTGGCCATGAAATCAGCTGATACCAATGAAGAAAGGGTGGAATTATGTATCAGAGAAGAACCAGGAATGGTTTATGAATTGATACATGAGTTTAAGTTGTTCCTAAGTACCCTAAGAATCAGGGAATAGTCAACCACTTATAGAAAAAAGATTGTGGGGATTTGCCTCAAATTGTGTGCACAAATGAAAATTCGAGCACTAACAGGGCGCCTTAAGCGCACTGAGGCTTGTAGTGTTGGAATACAAGAAGGAGATCCTTTTGAGTTCAGTAATTTCGTGGTTCCTGTTACACAAGTACCCGAATATGCTTAGGTGGTGCAGACATTGGGAGCATTCTGGATCGAACTTAGATTCAAATTTCCTCTGATTTGGTTATCGGTGGAAGAATACCGGTCGAATTACCACTTGTCTGACTATGAAGAATAAACCTAGCAGCGAGAGTTGATGGCTACTCAGGGGTATAGGGCTCCTAGTGAAGACATCATTGGTGCCTATAATTTTACATACTTGAATCGGAGGTATAGCATGAGAAGTTGAGGTTTTGCATGGGGACATGCAATTGCTTCAGTTGGGGGGGGATGTTGGGTGTCATTTTTATACATATTTCCTACACTTTCTTTCCCCATTTTTTATCCTCTTTCCCTCCAGGCCAATAAAACTTTACATTGTAATCGCATTTTCCTTATTATAAACAGCCTATTTCAGCATCATGTTATTTTTCCATTTTTGCTGAATATAACGATTCAATATTCCTTTTTGTGGCTAACTAGGGTAAGCATTGGAGAATTCTTTTGGATCCTCTCCTCTTTTTTAGGTGTTGCTTATGGGAACGAGGTTATGGAGTGAACAATCCATGATGATCTATCTCAAAGTAGGATGGAACATATTGTTGTTACACTTTATATGTTGCTATAAATTGTTGTTACACTCTATATGTTGCTACAGGTGTTGTTGTTACACCACACGTTGTTAAAGGTAACTGTGTTACACCTCAGGTGTCGTTACAAGGATGTTGTTACCCAGTGATTGATGTTACATCCCAAACCATCATTTGACCGCAGGATGTTGTTGCGTTGTAGCTAGAAAAGTTGTGGGTACTATTTCATGCAACAACTATCAAAAGTTATGAATTGTTTATTTAGAAAGTAACATATCCAAGTGGTTGTAATCTTAACCAATGTATTTGAATAGAATTGTATTTAGGAACAAGTTATAATGATTTCTATTTTATGATCAGCATGAGAATCGTGAGATTATCATGAGTGATCTATTCCTGATTTTGGGTATGTAATAACTATAAGAGAAACTTAATTTCTCATGTATGGGGACGGCATAAAGAGCACTGTTATTTTGATCTTGTAACTTTTAATTATTTTTAATATCGAAGACACTATGGTGATGTTGTTAATGTTTCTCATTTTATTCTTTAACTAATCTCGTGTTCATCCCTGCACCCCTGCTGTTAGAGCCTAGATTTACCTCAAGCTGAAAAGGTAAGCTTCTAGGTCCACATCAAACCACGCTCAGCCTCTTAGCTAGCCCTACGAGGACAGGAGAGGGCTCTCTCCCGGTCAATCTCAGCAAAGGATAATCGATTGGGATTGAGATCACTAATATAGCTACTGATATTAGGCTAGGTATGAAGTGCAAGGATTTAATTTGAGTTTTTTGGGGGTTTTCTGTTGGAAAAGGGGAAAGGCAAATTTGATTCGGGGATGAGGCCTAGTTTTTGCAGAGTTCTGATTGGGGCAAGGAAGGCAATCATTTTTGATGCTTTATATTTGAATGAATGGATGGACCAGACCAGTGAGGAGCCAAGGAGGGAAAGAGACTCTCAAGAGTTCTCCTCAAACAGATGAAAACATGTAAAATTAAACAAAATTTCAAGGCAGAGCATAGCATTCCAATGGATTCTACCTTAATCACTCATTTGTTTAATTTCAGAAGAAAAGAGAAGGGAAAATGATACACATAAACATCAATGAACTTACAATTACAGAGAGAAAAAAATCATCAAAACACAAAGCCACATGGATCCCAACAAGTGCTGCAAAACCCTAGTCTTTCCTTAGCCAAAAATGCAGAGATAGAATGTACAATGATGTGCCAAGCAATCCCAAGTGTCCAACCCTCAAAAATGACTCAGAAAATACATGATATAGACCATCCTAACCCACTCACATGCCTCTAGGGGTCGAGCTCATCATTCTAGGAGTTGTTTCAACCAATCCTAAACAAAGCACTGAAATCTAGGCAATCAAACAACTTGCCTTTATATGGAAGGAAACTAATTCATTCATTTAATTTTTACTTTTTAGTGAATGAATCTTCTAGAACAAGTAAAAATGGGCCAATAATACATCATGGTCATCAAGATACATCAAGATAGATCAATAGTTACATCAAAAAGAAAAACTAGTCAAAACTGGGCGAATTTCTGAGCTGTACAGCGAAAAAAGAGCCAAAAATCCTCTATGCGCCGCGCCTGATTCTCTATGCGTCGTGCCACTTTGGAGCTGAATTTGAGGCCCTTCCTGGAGTCCAAATTGAGCTCATGATAGCTCGTTGGAAATATTTTCCTTACTACTTTCCAACCCAAGTGGAATTTTTCACTTTGGTGTCCATTTTCCCTTCCAAAAATCAAATCTCCCGGGACTTCTTCTTATGTGTCAAAATAGGGGTAGAGAGGTCATTTTGTGAGTGTTTTTGACCTCTTGAGGACTCAAAACTTGCCCACATTTCTTGGCCATGCACCATCAATCATAATTTTTCATGCAAAATCCAAAAATGTAAAGTTTTTTAAATTTGGAGCCCTCTAGCAAAAGCAAGCGCCACATGGCGCGGCGCATAGGGAGGCAAAACCTGTTTTTTAGTGCAAAAAAATTCCAAAATGCAAAAAATTGCTCCAAATTTCTTGAAATTTGGGCTAAAACTTCTCTATCAAGTGTCATGCTGGGCTAAAGAGGCTTCAGCCAATATCTGAAGACGATCATGCTCCTTTTTCCTCTTTTGCTTCTTTGCTTCCTTCTTCAATTTTGCCTTTAGATTCCTTATTCGTGCCTTGCAAACCTTGTTTCGTGCCATGTAGTGGAAATACATGTGCCTCAACAATGCTTTGTCCCTATCAGCCTTGTCCAGCAATCTCTCCGAGTGGATGTTGACTCTCTTGAGCCAAGACTCCCGATCATCATTAATCTCTTGCTCCAATGAAGTGAATTCAATCCTCCTCCTTTGGGCAGCTTGACGATTCTCCCGGATGTTTTGTAACTCCATGATTGCTTGTTGATCTTCAAGATGTTTGTTCCTCTGCTCCAAGTATTTCATAGTCTACTTAGCCCTCTCCAAGTTGAGGGACAAGGCTTTGATCTCTGTCTGCTTCTCCTGGATGATCTCTCTAAGATGTGCCCTTTGCGGGCCCATGTCTGTATTATCATCCTGAACAAGAATAAAGTCCCACTCACCTGAAGGCCCCTCATCCTGCATTGGCCTCTTGCCTCTGTCCTATACCTGTGGTGCTAATGTTGGAAGCGAGGCCCCTTCCACACCGGGTAGAGATAACACTCGCTTTACTGCTGCTAACAACTGCCTGGTGCCCTTCTGATAAGTAATGAAAACCGGTATAGTAGCAGTGTGTGGATCATGGCCTTCATGCTGATGAGAAGGTCCACCTGTCTCATGCCTAGCCTCTGGAGGTCCCCGTGAAAATTTGAAAAACACAGGAGATGAAATCATCCCAAGTGATGCCCTGTAATCCAAGCTGATGAACCACCAAAATTTTGATGAGAGGCAAATGGAAAATACTGTTGAACTGCTGCTGAGGGGTCTTGTGCTGCACAAGGATGGTCATCCTTTGTATGTTTCGGCATATGAAATAAGGAATGTTCATCATCCGTACCCGGGTGAAATGCATGAGCAACCTGATGTGATAAGCATATAATCGAGAGAAAAGGCCTTCACAACTGAAATACTTCATGATTAATTTCATTAGTGGAGCATATTCATCTTTGAGATATCGGAAAGGAAACACTCTCTTGACTACCTCAAGAAACCAGGTTTAATATATGGCTCATAATGTTGCCGGTCAATCTTCTGCCTCTTGTTCCATGGCTCTCCAATGTTAGTTATGCCGGTTGCTAGTGAGATAGATTCTGGTGTAAGTGTGAAGGTGACACCAGCCAAAGTAACTTGATCACCATGTAAATGCAGTACAAACAAGTGAGCCAACTCATGATGAAATTGAACATTAGCAACCTTCTCACAAAACTCATAACATGACTGAAACTGGAAACAAGAGATGGCAAGAGGGCAGGCCTGCAATTCAGTAAGGGTGTTTGGTTCTTCTCTAATATGTCTGCCACCTTTATGAGGCCTCTGGGGTGCATGTCCCTCCATGGGTGAATAACTTTGGGTCTCCACTTCATAATCAGATGAATGACCGGATGACATAACCACTGCTATACAAATTGCCTTGGAGAAATAGATGTGGGTGTATAAAACTGTGTTGGACTGCCCTTTAGTGATGTGGTTGACCTTTGCCACCAAGGGGAAAAAAGTGAAACAATGGACTGTTACGAGAGAGGAAAATAATGAGGGATTAGGGACTATTGGGATAGATTTGGTTAGGGAAATAGAGGAGGGTTTGGGAATTTTGTACAGGGTTGGGAATTTTTGTATAGTTTTATGGTTTAGGGTTTTACATTTGGAAATTTGGGAAATGGAATTTGGGATAGGGGTTTAGTGATTTTAGGGGGTAGGGAACAATGAAATCAGGGAAAAATGGAATAGGGAGAAAAGAGAATGATGGAAAGAGGATAAACTTGGTGGCAAATAGTTGTTAAAACCCTAGGCAACCATTTTTATGTGAGAGCTTTAACGTGGTAGGGTTTGATTATGTGTTTAGACCATCACCATTCATAAATCACCATATCATAACACAATCTTGAATGAAATGCAATGATGGAAGCTCTACCTGGCAAATCCATGCGATTTCTTGGCAATTTGGAGCAAAGGTTAGCAATTTCGGACCTTTAACTGTATGCGCTGCGCAACATACCCAATGCGTCGTGCCTTCCCAGTGCGCCGCGCCTCCCCAATGTGCCACGCCTCCTGCTCAATGTGTCGTGCCGGATAATTTTCTCCCAATTTCACCCAATTTCTCACTTGTTCACAAAAATTGCTTTGAGTTGCTTCCTCTTTGTTCTTGGCATGCAAATGAACTTTCAAAACTTGGAAACATGTTTTATACATTAGCTTTTCAAATTAATTTTTCCAAAAACCCATTTTCATAATGTTTTGCAAATAACTTTTATTTCAACCTCTGTTTTAGACCCTTTTCACTGCTTTTTCATTTTGTAATGAGCGAAATGACCTGAGCTTGGCTTGTCTTTGTAGGTGTTGGAGCTTCTTAGTCTAAGGAAAGAAACCAGGGTGAAAGTGAAGGAATTTACAATGAAGAGAACAAAATTTACTTGATTTTGTACAAATAAGGCTAAATACTCTGTTTTTTCCTCAAAACAGAGTTTTGAGGAAAAACACATTTTCGGATACTTATTAACAAAATTTATTGGTGATAGAACATCCTCATGGCCTGTTGGTGATTATCAGACACTCTGAAGCATTTATTGACAAAACCCTAATGAAACCCTAGACCTGATTGACACTAAAACCCTAAAGACAACTTTTGCAACTTTGATGAAAAGAAGACTGTATATGTTTTTTTTTATGAACAAACATCAACCAGTAGGTGAATGACATGAGTGAAGTATGGGGACAAGACCCTTCCATCAAAGGATCGATGCTCCTAAATGAAATGCAGGTGATCAAGCAGAATGGGACACCTAAAATGAAATGCAACAAAAGAGGTTTTGATCTCTGATGGAGGGCTAAACAGACCGACTCTAACACCTGCTTGGGAGGAAGGGCCCTCCTCTTTAGCAGGGACTGTAGAAATATAAGTAGTTGTATATTAATGTTTCTTTTATTGTTTGTATGGTTTTTTGTTGCTATTGTATAAACTATAGAATATATCTGCTTCAGTTCCAGAATTATGTTATGTTGTTACATTGATTTGATTAAGCAATATGGTAGTTTACCAGCTGGTGTAGTTATTAGTTCAATGTGTGGTGAACCCTTTCTTTAGTAATCGTGAAGTGTGATTTCATTTCTGTAGAGTGTTTTAATTTCTGCATGAATGATTTAATTTCTGGAATTGATTCAGTAGCATTCTTTAATGTTTCTATTTTCACTCTTGGTTGTAGTGTATCGGCACAGATAGTGCAAACTCCATTGAAATAGCAAGACCTACCCTGGTTTGAAAATTAAATGGTTGCAATCTTGGTCAATTAGGATTGATTAAAACAACACAACAATACATGTTTCATACAAATGTCTCAGTGGATACTTGAAATAAGGACTATGGTAACCTAAATCCTTCAAATGGAAAGGCTAACGATCAACCTTACAGTTATACTTCACCTAACTCTTATCCTCTACAAATTAAGAAACCAACTATTGATCTAATAATTAAACCTCCTCCCAAGGGAATTATTCTTAAATCTTCATTTAACCCTCATGCGAGAGCTGCACAGAATTATAACATAGTTGAAGATCTAGCTCAGGCTCCTTCAGCTATGTGAGCTCTCAAACTTTTGTTGAACTATCCTATATAGAGGAAACCATTGTTAGTAGCAATTGGAGGAGTGGATCCTTCAGATTCATGCCTTATTTTGTTTAATCATGAAAACCATATGCCCAAACTTCCACCTCAACTTGCATTCATGATCCAAGTTGTTGTTAAAGGAAAAAATGCCTTCCACGTGATAGTGGATGAAGGTGCCTCTACTTGTATCATGTCATTATCATGTTGGAAATATTTAGGTTCTACACTGCTTAATCAGTTACCTACGACCCTTAAATTCTTTGATGGACGAGGATTCAAACCTTATTGTATCATAAGATCATTACCAGTGGAAATAGTAGGTAAGACGGTCTTAGTAGAGGTAGAATTCATTAACAGACAGCTATATTATAACCTCTTAATGGGTCATAATTGTTTTTATGCTATGGCAGTTGTAGTCTCATCCTATTTTCGGATGATTTATTTCCTTCATCAAGGGGGCATCATGGATCAAATTTCCTTTTTTTTCTTGATTCCAATACTACTGGTAATATACTACTTGTGGGTAAAACCCAACTTCCTTATGATAATGTTGGAGTAGGAACTTTTGCACTCCCTTCTCCTGAAATTTCCACTACAATTACTCTGATTAATATGATTTTATCTAGTACTATTCCATATGATCCTTGGATAGTACCTGACAGTTCCAATATCAACTCTTTTTGTGACCGCATGTCACTCAGTCATGTTGAGTTAGCTTATGAGGCTATTCACCTGGCCTACTTGGAAATTATTGAAACCAATAATTTATTAAACTTGGTTGACCATCATTATCAAGATTCATGATTAGTTTCACATTCTAACCCTTTCAACAATATCTTTCCTACTGACTAAATCCTCATGGAGATTATGTCATCAGATGAGAAACCCTGGGGTGATAACCATCATCGTTCCTCTTTTCTACCCTGTTAGTTCCAATGTTCGCAGCCTGACACCAGGGATCAACATGAGCTCTTACTATGTTTGGTTTGGTTAGATGTTTTGCACATGATATTCAACACAAAACATATCACAAATGTGTCCATCAGAAGAAGCTCGGAAAAATCTTTCGAACAGTATATCACACTCTCGTAACCGGTTTCCGGGTTAGAAGATATAATCGAAATGAATGATTAATTCTTGGTTATGCATGTTTTGAGGTCAGTTGCTGCACACAATGACAAGTTTAGTACAAAATCAGTTTCTGAAATAATGGTAAGGAATTTTTCAAAAGTGAAAGAGGTTTTTGTTCATCACATACCAAATAACAAAAATCTTCTTCAGTTTATGAATAGGTGCTACTATGTGGGAGATATACAGTGATATTTGGAGCCTACATTAAAACAAAGCAAATTTTCATATTTTTTCCTGTTTTAGTCATTTTCGTGCGGTGCCATTTCACAACAGATGGAAAGTAATTTTGCAAAACCCAAGGAGTTTTTTGTTAACCATGAGCCATATAACAAAACCTCTTTCAATTTATTGACAGGTGTCATGAATTGGGATATGTGACTAGATCTTTACAACTCATTTCACAGATTTAAATTTTTAATGATTTTATGTTTTAGAGATGATTTTGTGGCACAGATTACGAACAACTGGAAACGAATTTTCAAAATTTGAGAGAATTTTTTCTCCAACATGACCTTATCTACAAAAACCTCTTTCATTTTTGTCATAGGTGCTATGGTTTAGGAGATACGAGTTCATCTTCAACACCTATTTCGGAAATTTGGTCCAAGTTTTATGTAACTGATTCTATTTTGAAGAAAATGGTTGAGCTCAATTCCCTTAGTACAAGGATGAGAAAATGTATATATTTTATGAATTTCATAGTGTAGGGGTTAGACTTTGGCAGAAGGTTGGACTCTTGTGAATGCTTTGAGCACTATTGTACATCATGTCTACAGTTTGGCAAGGAAATAGACCAGGGTTTGCAGCATTTTGTGGGATTCTTGTGGTAATGTTCTTTAGCATTGTGTTCTTCTTTGTAATTTAGTTGATTTATGTTTATGTGTGCCATCATATCTCTCTTTCTGCATAACTAAACGAATCAAGTTTGAAAGGTGAAATTCATTGGTGTTTCAGTGCTCTACCTTGGGGTTTGTTTAGTTCTATATGTTTCCTACTGTCTAAAGAGGACTCATGACAATTGCATGCCCTCTCCAGCTCCTCACCAGTCTTTAGAATCACCATTACAGTCATTTCAAAGTGCTAAAACACTTTCCTACCTCGCCCCACAGAAACCTCTGCAAATATGTGTTCATTTCTCGAACCCAAAGCTGCCTTCCCATCTAATCGAGCAACCAACCATTAAAATCAATCAAATTCTTCTGAGCAAGCATACCTAGCCTAAAATTAGTTTTTAAATCAGTCATCTCAAGCCTTTCTTGATAAATTTTCATTGAGATTGACAAGGAGAGAGCCCTCTCCCGACCTGGTAAGGCTAGTTACCAGGTTAAGCATGGTTTGATGTTACCCTAGACCTACCTTTCTTAGCCTAAGGTAACTTTAGGCTCTAACATACCCCAACTAGGAATCCTTGAAAATAATTTTGAAAATTCCTTTTCACCCAAGATTACTAAAAACACTCATAATCTTGTCTCTATTTATGAGGTTATTTTTGAGAAAAATATAGTGAGTATTGAGGAAATTGTTCCACTCGATATCTCAGTCAAACTCAAAATTGTTGAGAACGTTCACATAGGTGCCTCTTGTTCTCCTGATGAGATTAAAAATTACAAGGATTCATTTTAAGAATTTTGTGATGTTCTTGCTTGGTCCTGTGAAGAGATGTCGGGAATTGATCCGAGTATAGTAGTACATGAAATCAAAACCTACCAAAATGCCAAACCTATTCGAAAAAATTTACATCCACTACATCCAAAGAAAGCTGCCACAATTAAAGCAGAAGTTGAGAAGCTTTTGCAAGCTGGTTTTACTTATCTTGTTCCATTTACTGATTGTGTGTCAAATATTATTCTCGTAATGAAGAAACAAGGTACAATATGAGTGTGCGTCGATTATTGGGACATTAATCGAGCTTGTACAAAGGACAACTATCCAACCCCCTTTATCAACCAAATTGTTGACGATTGTGATGAAAGTCAGGTTTTCTCATTTATGTATGGATTTTCCAGCTACAATCAGATAAACACACTCCCTTCTGACCAACATAAAATTGCATTCATCTATCCATGGGGTACGTTTTCTTATCACAAACTCCCTTTTGGTCTTAATAATGCAAGGGAAACTTTCCAACGGGCTATGAATTATTCTTTTAATGACATTAAACATGTCTTGTAACCATAACTTGATGACTTTCCCACTCATTCCAAACACTGTCAAGATCATCACATGCATCTCAAAGCAATATTATTACAATTTTGACACTATAAGATATGATTGAATCCTCACAAATGTGTCTTTTGTGTCAAATTTGGTCGGCTCCTGAGCTTCGTTGTCTCTAAGAAAGGGATTAGTATTGATTTGTTAAAAGTTGTAACATGCCTCCTCTCACATCTACCCACTTTCACCGGCTGACCCGGGGTAAATAGAGATGAGGGGCTACTATGATATGAATCAACCTCTTAAATGACCTTAAGGAAATGGATTCGACACAAATAGCCTTACTAACTTCCCTCAAGTGCCACAAGACCCCTAGGAGTAACCCAACCCCTCTAGGTGTCCAATCCCTGAGAAAACTCACTTTTTCCCTGACCTAGAGCCCAATTTTCTCCCTTGAAAAGTCGTGCATGCTACTATGGATTCCCAGTCGCTCCCATAGTCCTACATAAGTGTGACTATGGCCTCTTTATGTCAGTGTTGTGCTAGTGACTGCATGAATTAAGTTTATTTTCTAGTGTTGGGGCTTAGCCTCTACCCATAAATCTATGAAACTTCCAGAACTCATAAAAGACATGAGGAAAATGCTTGTAAACAAAAAAATGGAACCAGGAGTTGACCTAACCATCTGTAACCAGGACTAACATTCTGTCAAAGACTTGGTAGATATGCAACCTAAAGGTAATGAATGAAATACTGAACATAAGGGACTAAAACCTTATCTGAGGTTTAACAAGAAGGGTCACTACCTTCTCTCATTAGTTGTATTTACACCAATTAGGTATTGCATCCATTATTTATGCAATTATAAGTGAAAATATGAAAAGATACATGACTAAGATCTGTCATATAACCATGCTTATAACCAACATATAACGAGATAAATAGCCATAAGAGAACATACATTAAAGCCACATAATAACTAGTACATTTTCTTACCAAAAGAAAGAAAAAAATAGCTTGTATTAATCATAGGAAAATATACCAACTGGGTTCAAGACTTCCACGTTCCACCCAACCATCTATTGGCTAAGTCAAATCTCACATCATCTAATCACCTATGTGCCATATTCCAAGCATAAATGTGGGATCTCATGGGATAAACCAATCCATAAACAACTAAGGGAATCCATAGGTTAAACCACCTCCACCCTCACCATACCGTGACCTCACTTAAACTGGTATCAATATCACAAAACCAAAATGAGCTTGGATGCCTTAGAATTTATTCATCATCCTTGAGGAATTTTCTTATATCCATCCTCAAGCTTTACCGTGTATCCCGCCATTACAAATCAAGGGATTCTTAGGCCTTTGGAGATTTTCCTGAGACCACCTCACCCCAAAATCTGAAGCCATCCAGCTATCCAAAGGTCAAACTGAGAAGAATCCCATCGCAACATGGCTATTTGAAAATGGTAACGCTAGGCTAAAATCCATTGTCAAATTCCAGAAAAATCCATGCCAATGACAACAAAAGAACCATATACCAACATGCACATACCATGCATGTCAAAACCAGCTAGGAAATCATACATGTAATCTATTACCCACAAGTATTCCCACTAAAGCTGCTTGATCCTTGCCTTCCTTTGCCTTCCTTGTCCTTCTTTGTTTTTCATTTCATTTCCTTGCTTGCTTTCTTTCTCCTCTTGGTGCTTTTTCCTCTTTGAGACAAATTATAAAACTAAAATGATAAAAGGCTGACAACAAACTATGAACTGATGCTCTGAGGTATTTTTATTGATGAGGCCTTTAATTTCTTCAATTCTCGATTATTTTCCTTCTTTTTCCTCCTCACATGCAACTTGTGACCTTTCACCTTTTTTTTCTCCTATTTCCCTTTATTTTCATAAATAATGTGCCAAAAATACATTTTTGCCTTTCCAAAGCCTTAGCCATTACCTTTTCCAATTTCCCCTTAGCCATAAAACAAAACAAGTGATGCCCACTAAAATATTTTTCCCAACATTCAACTTGGAATAAGTGTCCCTTGCCCGTGGTCATACTTTACCTTTATTAAGTTTTATTAGATGAACTTTTAACCTGGGGTTGTTACAGACCCCTCCCCCTTAGGGGAACACCGTCCTTAGTGTTAAACCACACCTAGACCCAGCAAAACCACTGAAGAGTACTGCCTATGGAGCTTTATAACCCAGCTCGTTGGAGTATTTACAATAACATCCTTCTCAAAAGAAAAACCATCATGTAAAACATGACAACATGAAAAACATACCACTTGTTGGAGCTTTATAACTTATCTCATTGTTGTATTTACAATAGAATCCATACAAAAATATGTACAAATATCAAGACTCATTTGCCTTCACCAGAAAACAATGAAGGATACATAGCCCACATTTGATCAGACTTATCCCATGTAGCTTCATCGGGCCCAAAGTGATTCCACTCCACTTTAACCTGCTCGAGGGCTCTGTTCTGGAACATGGCATGTTTCCATTGCAATATGCATTGGGTTTCTCACTAGAATTATCCTTCTTTCTCCACCTACAATATAAACCAATCAATAACATGATCAACACCCTTTACATATCTTTTAAGCAATGAAACATGAAACACATCATGTACTTTCACTGTTAGAGGCAGTGCAAGTCTGGAGGCCAATGGTCCAATCCTCTCAAGGATCCCAAAAGGTTAGCAATACCATGGTGCCAACTTGGCACATGATTCAATCCTCAAGGATCTCCTCTTTTGCCTAATGCGCAAATACACACACTCCCCAACCTAAAACTCCTTAAATTCCTTTTGCTAGTCTATATTATTTTTCTTCCTATCCTATGTTGCCTTTAGATTATTCTTTATAACCTACATTTTTTGTTCCATGTATTCCAACGTGTCCATTACAATAAGTACTCACTATGTTGGGACAGGAAAAAGGTATGACTTCTCTTCATCTAATGTTTCATTTATCATTCATCCTTATAATATTATCTCTGTTTATAGAATAAAATGAGGAAAATATCAGTCAAAGTTGGAAGAAACTATTTGGTGATAGAATAGGCAAATTTAGTATGAAAAACTGATTCTTTGCTATATTTGTATGCCCAGATGCAATTGGGGAAAAGTTGTTCAGTTGGCAGGACAGCATGAGGCCATAAAGGGGAAAAGCTACGGCGTCTGGGGCAGACAAGGAAGCAGAAGAGCAGTTTGAATGCTCTTGTTTTATCATATGATCAGATTTTATATTGTGAAATCCTCAAGATCTCCTGATCCTGAGGATTTGCTTCTATCCAAGTTTCTCTTTTATGTTATATAAGGCCAAAAGGCAACTAGATACCAGTTTATACTTTTAATGTGTAATTACTCTTTTTGAAGAAAAAAACTTTGTTAATTCAATGACTCTATTAGCTATTACTTTAAAGTTAATGAAAGAAGGTTGTGCTTGATACATCTCTATATTATGAGTTTTTATTAAGAAGATTCTTCTGGTGACTCTGGGCGCAGTCACAAGAAGTTCCACTGCTCCTTTGTGTTATAGTTTATATTCAGTATTTGTAATTGATTTAATGTTTAGTTCTTTTATTTATCTTAAAGATTTGTGACATTGATTTATATCGCTGTTCACTTATATTTATATTGAAGCTGTGAGATAGACTTAAGTAGCGCCTTGATTAGAATGAGTGAATGCGTGTTTGATTGTTGTTCAAATTGAATAGATGTTATCATAGATCTTGAGAGACAAGACTGAGTAACTTATATGGATTGCAATATAGAATGTTTACCGTTTATGAATCTTTTATAGCTATTGTTGTTCACTTACTTATTGTTGCTCAATTACTGATTGTTGATTGTTGTTCATTTATTATTGTTATTCAATTGAGTAATGCAGATTGATTTGGGTTGTTATAGCTTGGTAGTGTTGTTCGATAATCATAATTTCTTTTACTTGATTAAGTGTGATTAGTCTCAAGCTTATTTGAATAATTCTTAGTGTAATTCTCATTTTCATTTAGTTCCAATTGGTTTCGGAAAAAGTTGTATAGAATTACATAGGGTGTTGCGAGCATTCCTTTCATAAATAGTTCTTTGCAAAGTTGTGTGAATTGAATTGAAGAATTAGCCTTTAATGATTGCAATGATTCATCATTAGATAACCTCTAGCTTCACTGCACATATTGTGTTGGCACTCTTGAAATAGAAAGAATTGCCTCGGGTTCACAACTAATGTAAGGATTAAGATCACCTATAAAAAGACATCTTAGTGAGCCAAAATTTTGGCGTCGTTGTCAGGGAGAGTGTTTAAAGTGATTGATTCTATTTCTTTGTTGAAGGAGAACTGGGTTTTAAAAACGGGAGGTAAGAACCTACGTACCTAGCAAGTAAAATTCTTTCTTATCTACCCGCTTTACAACAAAATCTTAGAGGTTCAATAGGAATTTGTTTTACGAATGACTAGAAATAAAAAGATAGAGAAAGAACAAAATCCTCTACCAAAACCCACAAACCCCAAAGGATCGGTGAACCTTGGGAGGATGAACTTTATAGACAAAATCATAAGAAGAGAAGAGTCTCAAGCATCAGTATGATTCCAGGCTATACCTGGAAAAAGTTATACTGCTATCCCTCAAGTAGCAGGCTCACCATCTATAGCTCATGTTGAGATTCAAAGCCAAGTAGGAGGATCAGAACAGTTTTTTCAAGCTACAATAAGCCTACCCTTTGATCCTCTACAAGAGGGAAAATCTTGTAACTTATGAGAAGGAAAAGGAGAAACTAGTGGGGTTTCTAAAGCAGAACCACAGCTGTCTGAACAAGGATCTCCTGAGATTCCAGACCTAGGGAGTGTTGTAAAGCCAGCTCGGGTTGCTAACTCTCTGTTTATTACGAAAGCACCCCTTGAAATCCCTAAATATTATTGGCATATCTTTGATCAAATGGTAGAACAGCCACCCCAAGGTCAAACCTCAACATTAGAATACCCCATAGTTGACTAGGTGGCCAATGCCCCTATGAAGGCTATTCCTCTGCCGAACATCCCAACCTTCCATGGGATGATCACAAAGGATCCTCATGCTTTCCTATTTGATTTTGATGTCCTCTATAGAGGGTACGACTATACCATCGACCCCCAAAAACTGAAATTACTCCCTTCCACTTTGAAAAGGGCAGCTTTAAGATGTTTATGGGTCTAGGTGGGCGAACCATCAATTCTTGGGACGAAATGAAAACCTCATTCCTTAAAAGATCAGGAATTCTGTAAAACTAGCGAACTGAAAGATGAGATTTTCAAGATGACTGCAAAAGATAATGAAACACTAGAAGAATATGTAGAATGGTTTAATTATAATTTGCAGAGATCTCCACACACTACCCTACCAAAAGAAGTCCTAAGAGCTATATTGATTAAAGGAATGAAAGAGGAATGGGTAGAAACTCTAAACTTAATGGGAAAATAGGATATTTCTCAGGAAGAGTATGATGAAATCATTCGTTTGTGTATCAGGTGTTCGCAAGGAAGCACACGTACAGGAGCGACTATCCGAGATCCAATGAGTAGAGGAAGAAAACCATATAGTGGAGGTATAACATGGATGGAGTTTTAAGACAGATATCCTGGGAACTCTTACAACACAGCTGGACGTTCTACAAGCCAAGCAAAAGCAAGCTTTAGCATGAAAAAATTTGGCCATCTTCTGCCCACATTGTCGAAGAAGCACAACCAATGGGAATTCCCGTTATACATGGTTCAGACGTGCACCATTTGTACTAAAGATCACGACACTGAATAGTGTCCATCATTACTAGGGATGAAATCAGTATTCAAAGAAGTAGAGGAGGAAACAGAACTGGTATATTTGATGAACCAGCGTCGACAATGGAAAGTTAAACCTAGTCACAAGATGCATCCCAATTTTTTCCTTCATTGCAATTTAATCAATAACAGAACCTTGGGGCAGCCTGGCAAGGCTAATCACCCTACCCAAACTAGAAAAGTCCACCATTCCCTATGACATCTTGGCCAACACAATCTTTTCAAGGAAATGGTTGGCCAAATTCTCCTTTTACTCCTGTCTAGCAAGGCAATCCCTATCAATCCCAGTGCCTTGCCTCCACCTCTCAAAATCCAAATTGGTCTACAAACTGGTAGCGACCTCTAGGGATATCTAATGTACCTAGCCCCTAGCCTCAAACTCCTTATACATTACAATAGAATTCTCAACCTCTTCTGTGGCCATAGTTACTAGCTTAGTCGAACCCAAATCCTAATAATAGGCTAGTCTAGTTGGTACAGAGCATTGAAAATCTAGAATATGAGATTGAGAAGAGAGAATGTAATGAGCTCATATTGAGGTCAGGTCATGTCATTACCCTTGACGAAAACAGGGACCATCCTTCAATTGAAAGTGTAACTCCACCTATACATGTTCCACCACTTGTAAATAATAGTGAATCAGAGCAAGGGGAAGAAACAAATCAACATGATGACCCTGAAAAACTTATAGTCACTTCTCCTCCATTCCCTGAAAGGCTAGTGATACATAAACCGATCACTTATCCTGATTTCGATCTTGTAGGGGAACTAAAAAAAAATTGTATTAAGATTCCTCTCTCCAGGTTATTCAAGACATCCCCATCTATGCCAAAACCATCAAAGAATTATGTGTAAAAAGGCCTGCGAGGAAGGTAAAAACTTCACCCGCTATCCATGTTGTAGGAACCTTATCCGATCTGCTCCTGGCAGAGGAAACTCCAATAAAGTACGAAGATCCTAGAAACCCCATAGTAATAGTTCAAATATATGGCCGCTCTTTTCCAAATACACTAGTTGATCTAGGAGTTGCCATTAACATATTAACAACAGAAACTTGTCAATCACTTGGTATTAAAGCCTTAGAACCAACCACCAATTTATTAGAACTTGCTGACCAGTCGGTGGTAAGACCAAAAGGGATTTTACAAGATATTACAGTTTATTTTGACTCATGGGAGTATCCAGTAGGTTTCCTGGTTATAAACCCAAGGAGTAGGTTGGATGGGCATGCTTTGATTCTGGGTCGACTATGGCTGGCAACAACTGATGCATATATTGGTTGCCGAGAACGCAACGTGACTATCACAAAGAGAGATGTAGTAAAAAATCTGGTGTTATACCCTCCAGCAAGGCCAAGTTTTCCCATTGTAAAAATATGTAAGCAACCACCAATGTACCTGGAAGAGAGCATCCATTCAACACTCATAGTAGCGGAAGCGCTAGAATTTAAAAATCAAACTGAAGATGACGTTATCAACAATTTTATAAATCAGCCAACCAATGTGAAGTGTCAGATGTTGAAAGAAATTCTTGATAATGAAGCCATGGAAGATCCCCTGAAGGATACAGACGACCAGCATATTCAAACAACTGTTGTTCATAACAAAAAACTAATTGAGATTGAACCAAGAAAAGTTATAAATATCAATGCTAATCTGGAGAGCGAACAGCAGAAAAATCTTATCCAGGTATTGCATAAAATAAAGGGTCTTTTGCCTGGGATTATCCTAATATGAAAGGGATAGATCCACAGCTATGTACACACCACATTTATACAGAGAAGGATGTGTGACCCATTCGACAACCTCAACGAAGGTTGAACCCTCACCTCAAGGATATCGTGAAAGAGGAATTACAGAAGCTACTGGATGTAAAATTTATTTATCCTATCTCAAACAGTAAATGGGTCTCCCCCTTGGTGGTCGTCCCCAAGAAAAACAGGAAGTGGCATATTTGTGTAGACTATTAAGAGCTAAATAAGGAAACGCAGAAAGGTCACTTTCTCCTCCCATTCATTGATTAGGTCCTCGATACGTTGGCAAGGAAGCAGTTCTTCTCCTTTCTATACAGCTTCAGTGGGTACAATCAAATTTAGATTTCCCCTGAAGACCAGGACAAAATGACCTTCACCTATTCTTGGGGCACATTCGCATACAATGTATTACTATTTGGCTTATGCAACACCCCAGCCACGTTCCAAAGAGTTATACTAAGCATCTTTGCTGATCTAATAAATGAAGGACTGGAGGTATATATGTATGACTTTACTCCATATGGGGATGATTTTGATCAAGCATTACAAACACTAGAAAAGGTCTTAGAACGATGCATCGCTACCAGGTTATGTTTAGGTAATTTCAGATGTCACATGATGATGACCGAGGGCATGATCCTGGGACATTACATCTCTGCAACAGGAATACAGGTAGACCCAGCAAAAATACAGGTAATTCTTTTACTGCCTACCCCCTGCACCCCGACATACGTATGTAGTTTACTAAGATGTGAAGGTTATTATCGTAGATTTATCAAGAATTTTTCACAGTTTCCGACACCCTTATATGCTCTAACTGGAAATGTTGATTTCAGTTGGTCTAATAAGTGTGACATAGCTCTTGCAAGATTAAAGAAACTAGTCTCACCAACACTAGTATTACGTGGACCAAACTGGGAGTTGCCTTTCCATATTTCCATGAACACATCAGATGTAGCCATAGGTGCTATCCTCGGCCAGGAGGAGGACAAGAAACCTTATGCTATATATTACATTAGAAAAAATCTCACCCCTGCAGAACTCAATTCCACAGTGACGGAAAAATAATTCTTAGCAGTTATTTATGCAATAAACAAATATAGACACTATATAACTGGATACCAAGTCTTTGTGTTCAGTGATCACTCTACCATTAGATATCTAACTAATAAACCAATCACAAATGGTCGAGTGACACGATGGTTATTTCTTTTGTAGGACTTTGACATTACCACTAAAGATCGTCCAGGAAAGGAGAATCTCATTGTTGAATTTCTATCTTGAATCCCTAACGTTAATGATCCACTGGCGATAGATGACCAATTCCCAGATGAGCACCTGTTTGCTATCGCGGTTAAGACGCCATGGTACGCAGATGTGGCAAATTATCTGGTAGTAGGGAAGCTACCTAAACATTTAACAACAAGGGAAAGAAAATTGATTGTTTGGCGCAGCGCTCGGTTCTCTTGGATAGGCGGATATCTTTTTCATACAGGGGTTGACATGTGTATATGCAAATGTATCTACGAGGATGAGATCCATGACATCCTGAAGGCTTGCCATGACGAACCCTGTGGAGGACATTTCACAGACCGAAGGACAAGAAATAAGGTATTACAAATGGGCTATTATTGGCCCACTATCTTTAAGGATGCTAAAAAACATGCCCAGGCCTGCGACAACTACCAAAGGATGGGTTGGCCTAGTCAATCTGATGAAATGCCTCTGCAACCACAATTTGTCATAGAACCCTTCGAGCGTTGGGCATTAGACTTTGTAGGTCCATTCCATCTGCCTTCCAATCAGAAGGCTTACATACTGGTAGCCACAGATTATGCGACAAAATGGGTGGAAACAGTAGATTTAACAAGAGCCACAGAGGAAGCAGTGATTAACTTCCTTTTTGGGCTATTTGTGTGGTATGGATTACTGCGAGAAGTGATCATAGATGGGGGAAAGAAATTCACAGGGAACAAGATTACTTCCACCCTCAGAAACCATCATATCACGCACAGGGTCACTTCTCTGTATCACCCGCAGGCAAATGGGCAGGTAGAAAGCACCATCAAGGTTATAGAAGCAATTCTGACCAAGACCGTCTCAACGCACCAACGAGATTGGACTACTAGACTACAAGAGGCCTTGTGGGTCTATCGTACAACTTGAAGGAATACTACTAGATACTCTCCCTACCAGCTTGTCTTCAATAAAGAACCAATTTTTCCAATCGAATTCGAAATAAAGACTCTAAGGAGGACCCAGGAAGTGGGCCTGGATTTAACGAAGCTCAAACCAAGCATCTTCAGCAGATTAACGAACTAGATGAAGCTTTATTTCTTGTTTTGCAACGGACTGTAATAATACAGCAGCAAAGGGAAAAATGGCATGATAACCTTATCAAGAAGAAAACATTTCAAAAAGGGGATTGGGCACTTCTGTATGATTCCAGGTTCCAGGTTTTTCCAGGAAAGTTGCAAACAAGATGGCTCGACCCTTATGAGATTCAAGAAGTACATAAAAATGGTACTCTTATCTTGACTACCATAGACGGATCTAGCCATTCCTTTAAGGTAAATGGGCATCGAGTGCGCCTCTATCATCAACCGCTTACCAAATAATATTTCTACAAGAAGGTACATGAGGACCCCTCCATGCAAATTCTAGTTGCAGGGAATGATAACCCAGTAGCTTTTTCTTTAAAAAATTGAAACTGCTTGAAAAATTGTAAATAATGTACATATCTTTGTAGGCATTACCATGTAAATATGGATTTTTTTTATTTTGTTTTTGTTGTTCAAACAATTGAACGCCTATCGTTCAATTGATTAAACAGCATATCTATATTTCTTTTGTAACTCAATGTTCAAACAATTGAGCATTTGTCATTCAATTGATTGAACATCACAGTTTTGTTTTGTTGTATTTTGTTGTTCGAACAACCGAACGTTTTGTCATTCAATTGATTCAACAACACATTTTTCTTTGTTGTTTTCGTTGTTCACACAATTGAAAATTTGTCGTTCAATTGATTGAACAGAGCATTTTTTCTTTTCGTTTTTTGTTGTTCAAACAAGCAAACGTCTGTCATTCAATTGATTGAACAGCACATTTTTCTTTGCTGTTTTCATTGTTCAAACAATTGAGTGTTTTCTGTTCAATTGATTGAACAACCCATTTTTTCCTTTTTTCATTTTTCATTGTTCAAACAAGCGAACGTTTTCCGTCAATTGATTGACCAGCGCATTTTTCTATATTGTTTTCGTTGTTCAAACAATTGAACATTTGTCGTTCAATTGATTTAACAACACATTTTTTTTCTTTTTCGTTTTTCTTTGTTCAAACAAGCGAACGTTTGTCGTTCAATTAATTGAACAACACATTTTTCTTTGTTGCTTTCATTGTTCAAATAATTGAACGACTGTCGTTCAATTGATTGAACATCACATTTTTTGTTTTTTGTTTTTCATTGTTCAAACAAGCGAACGTTTGTCGTTCAATTGATTGAACAGCACATTTTTCTTTGTTGTTTTCGATGTTCACACAATTGAATGTTTGTCGTTGAATTGATTGAACAATACGTTTTTCTTTTCATGTTTTGTTGTTCAAACAATTGAATGGTTGTCGTTCAATTGATTGAACAGCACGTTTTCCTTTGCGTTCTCACGACTGTCGTTGAATTGATTGAATGACACATTTTCCGTTCATTGGTTTTCGTTGTTCAAGTTATTGAACAGTTGTTGTTCACTTGATTGAACAACACTATTTTTCCTTTTTTTTGTTGTTGTTCAAACTACTGAATGACTACCGTTCAATTGATTGTACAGCATATTTTTTTTCTCAATTGTTTTCACTATTCAAACTATTGAATGTTTGTCGTTCAATTGATTGAATAATGCATTTTTCCTTATTTGTTTTTACTGTTCAAACCATTGAATGACTACCGTTCAATTGATTCAACATCACATTTCATTTTTATTTCAACTCCGTTGTTCGAACAACTGGACGACTATCGTTTAATTGATTGAACAACAATTTCATTTTTGATTGATTTTTTTTACAAATGATTGAACGATTGCCGTTCAATCAATTGAAAAACATCTTGTTTTTTATTTTTGTTTTTTTATTTTTGATTTTGCTGATTGAACCACACCTTTTATGAGCTAAATTTTGAATTTTTCTCATTTTTTTCTTGATCATTATACCATGCTCTCCTTCATTAGTATTGCAAATAAGCACCATGTGCACTTGTTCGTCTTCTAAAGAAAAATGGTAATAACAATGTCATTATAACTTATAAAACCCTTTTGTTGGTTATATTTATTCATCAAACTAATATGGTGTATCTTTATAATGGTTGTCTGAACATCTTTTGTTTTGGATAAATCATGAAATGATTCATTACCTTTAATCCTTGTTGGCTTATCGTTATACTTCCAAATGGTTAAAACTCATCGATATAATGTTAAGGGATAAGAGTATAATACTTTCATTGGCATCTTCTTACTTCTTACACCATCCCTGACTCTTAAGGAGCAAATGAGCCTCCCTTTTTACAAGAAAAATTGCAAAAGCAAAATAAAATAGCAAAATGCTTAAAACATTGTCCAAAGAGGATAGGGGGTCTCATCACGAGCCAGCCTACCATGATCATAAGAATGTAACATGTGACATTCCAATTTGGCTACCAAACCAAGGTAATGATCTTCTTGATAATTAATTTGTCAGAAGAACAGGGGGTCTCATCACGAGCCATCATGATCATCTCTGTTACACCCTAGTGAGTGGCACTATGGTTATATGGTCACCATGCTAGCATAGTGGTCTCTTTGTGACAAAAGAAATAAAAAATTATACTGTAAAAAGGACTCTGGCTCATTTTGAAGGGTTAAAAAGCAACCTTGTCGAGGCCATGAATGCTTGCTGGCAGCAGTGGCTCTGTTGTGGTATTGAAGTATTATCTTATATTTTCATATGACATCTACCTCTTATCATCTATGACTCTATTTCTAACGAAAATTTCCGTTTGGTAGCACTTTTACAAGCTGCATAGCATGGTAATTTTTATTTTTATTTATCATATTCCATATGTTCGCGCATTAAATGATATTCATTAAACATAAACCACCGATTATGTTGATGTGATTAATTCCACTCACGGTAAAATCTTTGACATAATGACTTGATATAGTTGTTTTTATTTCTTGTTGTGGCTAATTCACGTCTGACAGTGCATGTCGCTTAAATGCTTTATTGATTTGCATGTTGTGCTTTTTAGATTGGTTGTCGGCATTTATTTCGCATTGGTTTATTTGCCTATTTTCCGCGTACTGAAAGGACATGGACACCCTTTTCTCATCAAGGGGGGATGGCCTGCATATGGATGGCACGTATTCCAGTTATGGATAAATGTGTGACAATCATTCGGATTACGTCCAGAGTATGAATTGCATGATATGCAAGAATGTGTAATAATTAGCAGAAAATTCTGATTAGTCGAAGAATGGTAACCATTATGGGTGGCATGTGAACATACAATTTTTCGTTAAGTATGGCTAACAGGATGGACGACTTAACTAAAAACGATAATACTTATCCAAGTAGCATCACTTCCTTTGTAGTTGTTGTGATATACATTGTTGATGTGTTGCATTACAGGGGTAAAACATAGTTGTATACAGAAGAACCAGACTCAATGGCAACAACTATGGGTAGAAGAGCAAGTTGGAGTGAGCCTCTAATATTGGTGGTGTCAGATCAAGACCGCGAAATCCTTGAACATGCTGGCTAGTTGTAGTACTTAAACATATTGCAGGGATTCCATGAAGAGATAAAGCTGGAATTTCTGCAAAATCTGTAGAATGGTAGTACAGTGATCGAAGGCATAAGCATGGTAGTTTCAGAAGAAGTCCTAGCCGATGTCACCCGACTTTCGGCATAAGGGGAGAAATGGGAAGACAAACGTGTCCTTTTATACAGTGAAATTCAAACCTTCCAGGACCTAGGCGAGCGGTTGGTATGAATGGGCAAAGGAATTCATCCTTTGACGTTGCAGCAACCATGGCAAGAGCTGGCAGTCATCGTCCAAAGATATATCACCTGCGATGGCCAGCATGATGTGGTAAAGCCTTGACAACTAAAACTCTTAGCCATTTTAAAGCAAATAATTTCAGTTGATTTACCATTTTATTTAAATTCCCTGTTACACAATGTTGCTTGATGGGTAAGGATAGCCAAGGACCCACATACTGTAGTCAGCCATCATGGGTTAATTAAGTTAATCATCACAAATAGATTGGCACAACAACAATTAACATCAAACAGTATCATAAATCCTACCTTGGCTCCACCCCTGGAAAATGAGGAAACAGAGCAACAAGGGCCAAGAAACCCAGGCCCAAAGAAATATTAAAATGAGAGAGCCCCACTGCACCCCTAGAATCAACTAAGCATAGACGCTTAGTGAGAGTAAAAGCCCAGCGGCACATTCCAATCCAAGTAGAAGAAGTTGGACCATCCCGCACACCTCCTCTTAGTCCTCAAGACCCTCCTTTGCAATATTATGAGGAGGAAGTGGCAAGGATTTTGGGAAACATGGAAATGTTTACTGAAGGTAGGGAACAACTAGGGAACACTGAAGAACAGAATTGTACCCCTGATCGATCGATCCCTGCTAATAATTCCGGTCATGAACAAACCCAGCCATGCACTGATGCCATGGAGGAGTAGAGAGAGTTAATTCTTCATATGGAAACACCCCTTGAAGCCGAGGAACACGAAGAAATAGCCAGTAGAAAGGAAATTCAAGCTGCAGGCACTGATCTAGTGGACACCCCAGCAAAAAGAAACCCTGAAGGTGAACATTTGAAGGATGCCAATCAACCAAGTGATATTCCCTTTTCAAAGTCCCTTGTGGACGAGGCCTACCAAGAAGAAGACCACGAGAATGATGAATGTTCAGGAGATACCATTGCATTTGGATCTCCTGAACATGAAATGAATAATAATTATGAGTTGGAAGGAGAAATCCCGCCAAAAAACATAGTTCCAATTGGGAACATTCCAGATGAAAACATAGTGCAGCCTGTACAAGTAGTAGAAGGTAACGTAGCCCTAGATGGAAGCCCTAGAGTAGAAGAGCCCTAGAAAGTTAAGCTTAAAAAGGTGCTCCAAAAATACAGAAAACAAAGCAGGTAAACAGGCAGTTGAAATACTGGCTAAAAGAAGCAACCAGAATGAGGAAATTGAAAGTAGAAATGGAGAATGCAAGGACACAAATAGAACAATGTTCTGTGAAGGATGCTGAGACTCAGATAGAGTTTCTTAAGGGTTGCCCAAAATAAACCTAGATTGAGCCAGCTATCAGAGAAGATACTACCATACAAACCGAGGAGTCCTGTATCTTTTCACAGTGAACTCAAATGGCCTACCCCACTGCAGACACTATTGTTGAGACCGATATTGAAGAAAATGTTCAAGTTGTAATTCCAAAAGCAGCTGAAGCTGCTATGTATACTGACCCTGAGGAGACCCAAGATGCAGAAGTCTGAATAGATGAAACACCTCTTTACACCCACTTGGTTAGAGAAGTCGTTATTAGAAAATTAGAGAATGAGCTTTTAACAGTTCACCAAGGGCTAGCTCAACACAAGGAAAAGGTGGTCCCTTTTCACAAACACCAAGGGCCAAAGAAGAAGTTTGAGGTACTTACCAGGATAAAAGACAAGACCTTTGCTCAATACAACACTAAGCAAAAGAAGTTAAATTTAGAGGGTCAATTGCAGAAAGCCAAAGAAAAAATGGAGATTTTCTATTCTCTCTATTCAAACACTCTACCTTGTTGAGCTCCCGCCACTAATTATGCTTTATTTCTTATGGAGAGATATCTCTTGTTAAAAGTTAAGGCCGTTAAGGCTGGTAAACTGGCAGAAATTAAAACCACTCCTGATTTTATTAAGTGTTTCAAAGAACACGATGAGAAGGTTCAGCACCTCCTTTGTGTGCTCTATATGCATAATTTTGTTTTAGAGGATGACAGGGATATCCACCCTGCACCTTTCATAGGGGACCTTCAATTTCAGGTGTTCCTTTCCTTTGCTGCTAATTTGCTAAAATGGGCCAAGGCTTACAACACATTCAAAAGGTGTGAGTATGGCATTGACCTATGGGTCAGAGGAGAACCTACATAGCCACTACTCCTATCTGTTCGGCACAAGCAGTTTATGAAGAAAAATAATGTTGTAGGGAAATTGGGGCCAATCCATACTGATATCATTCAAGCCGGAAAGGAATACCTCCAGGATATTAAAGAAGAAGCCTTGGCTGCATCAAAGAAAAGATGGGAAGTTTCCAATAACACTGTGAGGGGCCGAGAGCCGTTCAAATATCATAGCTTCGAAGCTGCCTCTTCCCATTTTTTCAAATATAGCAATATGATTTTAACAATGGGACCAGACTGGATAGGATGCCACTACAGAACCCCAATCATATGGTACCCTCCTAATCAATACCGTAGTGATTATAACTTAAAAGATCATGAGGTAACCCAAGCTTTTTTTGTCCTCAAGAAAAACAATGGTTTTAGGGATTACAGGGAAGAAGTATGCCCTGCTTATTCCCTCATGCAGTTGCATCTGAACTATACTCTTTCACGAGGACATGCAACAAGGTAAGTTGGGAAGTATGTTGGTACAGGAAAAAGGTATGATTAATCTTCATTTAATGCTTCATTTATCATTCATCCTTATAAGATTATCTTTGTTTATAGAAAAAAATTAGTAAAATATTAGACAAAGTTGGAAGAAAGTATTTGGTGATAGAATAGGAGAATTTAGTATGAAAAACTTATTCTTTTCTATCTTTGTATGCAGAGATGCAATTGGGCAAAAGTTGTTTAGTTAGTAGGACAACACGAGGCCATAAAGGGGAAAAGCCACGGTGTCTAGGGCAGACAATGAAGTGGAAGATCAGTTCGAATACTCATGTTTTATCATATGATCAGATATTATATTGTGAAATCCTCAGGATCTCCTGATCCTGAGGATTCGCTTCTATCCAAGTTTCTCTTTTATGTCATATAAGGCCAAAAGGAAACTAGATACTAGTTCAAACTTCTAATGTGTAATTACACTTTTTGAAGCAAAAACGTTGTTAATTCAGTGATTCTGTCAACTGTTACTTTGAATTTAATGAAAGAAGGTTGCACTTAATACATCTCCGTATTCTAATTTTTTATTAAGCAAAGGCTTCTGGCGACTCTGGGCCCAATCACAAGAAGTTCCACTGCTCCTTTGTGTTATAGTTTATATTCAGTGTTTGTAATTGATTTAATGTTTAGTTCTTTTATTTATCTTAGAGATTTATGACATTGATTTATATCATTGTTCACTTAGATTTATATTAAAGTTGTGAGATAGGGTTAAGTAGTGCCTTGATTAGAATGAGCAAATGCATGTTTGGTTGTTGTTCAAATTGAATAGATGTTATCATAGATATTGAGGGACAAGACTGAGTAACTTCTACGGATTGCAATATAGAATGTTTACCATTTAGGAATCTTTTATAGTTGTTGTTGTTGTTCATTTACTGATTATTGTTCAATTACAGGTTGTTCATTGTTGTTCATTTATTATTGTTGTTCAATTGAGTAATTCAGATTGATCTGGGTTGTTATAGATTGGTAGTGTTGTTCAGTAATCATAGTTGCTTTACTTGATTAAGTGTGATTAATCTCAAGCTTATTTGAATAATTCTCAGTGTAATTCTCATTTGCATTCAGTTCCAATAGGTTTCGGAACAAGTTGTATAGAATTACATAGGGTGTTGCGAGCATTCCTTTCATAAATATTTCTTTGCAGAGTTGTGTGAATTGAATTTAAGAATTAGCCTTTAATGATTGCAAAAATTTATCATTAGATAACCTCTAGCTTCACTGCACATACTGTGTTGGCACTCTTGAAATAGAAAGACTTACCTCAGGTTGACAATTAATGTAGGGATTAAGATCGCCTGTAAAAAGACATCTTAGTGAGCTAACACACTAGATCACTCCAACCGATGAGAGTGTTACAACTCCACCCATATAGCGACTCAAACAGACTCATCCTTAGTGATTCTTGATAACCGTTGTTGTATGCAAACTCAACCAATGGAAGGTACTCCTCCCATCTCCTCTGTCGATGCTTGACATACATCCTCAACATATCCTCCAGTATCCTATTAACCCTCTCTACATGCCCATATGTTTGTGGATGATAAGTTGTGCTGAAATCCAACTCTATCCTCAATCCTATAAACAAATCCTTCCAAAACTTGGAAGTGAAATTGGCATCCCTATCCGACACAATCTTCTTTGAAACACCATGCAATCTCATGATCTCACTGATGAAGACTTGTGCTACCTCACTAACTGAATAAGTATTCTTTACTGGAATGAAGTGAGCTACCTTTCTCAACCTATCTACCACAACCATGATAGAATCATGCTCCCTCAATGTCCTTGAAAGACCTGTAATTAAATCCATGGAAATAAGCTCCCATTTCCACTCTGGAATCAGAATAGGCTGGAGCAACCCACCTGGATACCTACACTCTAATTTGACCTACTGACATTCCAAACATCTCGCCATGAACTCTACCACGTCCTTCTTCATATTCTGCAAGTAGTAGAACTTATTTACTGCTGTCAATGTCTTATGATATCCTGGGTGACCTTAATATGGTTTTACATGAAACTCCATCAAGATAAGATTCTCAAGTTCATTGTCATCCACCAAATAGATCTTGTCCTAAATCTCACCAATTCATTTGTTGTATGATGATAATCCACATCCTAACCCTTTTTTAGCCTAAGCTTAAGATCCCTGTACCTATCATCCTATTGTCATGTTTGTAAGATTTGATCCTGTAAATTTGTCCCATATGATCTTAGTGTTGCAACATGGTTCAACTACACTTTCCTACTGAGAGCATCCACAACCCTGTTCTCCTTTCCCTTAATGTACCTGATCTTGAAATCAAACTCACTAAGGGTAGCCAACCATCTAGCTTACCTAGCATTCAAATTTGGCTAGTCAAATAGATATCTTAGTCCACTGTGATCACTCATCAACACAAACCTCCTGCCAAGAAGATAATGTCTCCACGTCTTCAAAGCATGAATAATAGCTACCAACTCAATATCATGAGTCACATAGTTTTTCTTCTGCTCATTTAGTTTCTTGGACTCATAGCATATCTCTTGCCCCTCCTATGTAAGGACTCCACCAAGCCTTCTCTTGCAAGCATTTGTACATACTACAAACTCTTTTTATGGTTCTACAATCTTTAACACTAGAGAATTTGTCAACAACTACTTCAACTACTCAAAACTGGTTGCACACTCCTCTATCCATTCAAACTTCTTAACTTTCCTCTGTAATGATGTAATAGGATATGCAATGCATGAGAATTTCTTGATGAACCTCCTGTAGTAACTTTCTAAGCCCATGAATGATCTGACTTCCTCCACATTTCTAGGAGTTTCCCACTACATGATAACCTATATCTTCTATGGATATAATGTATGCCATACTTGGAAACAACATGTCCCAAGTAGTGTGCTTCTATCTAAAAGAAACTTCACTTGCTAATCTTAGCATACAATTGATTCTCTCTTAGAAATATCAACATTGTTGCTAAATGCTCAGAATGCTTTTCCTCATTTTTAGAATCTATCAAAATGCCATCAATAAATACAATAACAAACTTGTCTAGGTAAGGATGCAACACACTATTCATCAAACACATAAAATTAGTTGGGGCATTAGTCAAACCAAATGGGACTACAACAAACTCATAATGCCCATACCTTGTCCTGAAGGTAGTATTGTAGATGTCTTCTTCTTTGATTCATGCCTGATGATATCCTAATCATAGATCAATATTTGAGAACATTGTTTCTCCCTTCAACTCATAATAATTACCTTGTTCAGCTTCCTATTATCAATGCACAATCTAAGATTACCATCCTTCTCCTTCACTAACAATATTGGTGCACCCCAAGTAAATACACTTGGCCTAATGTATCCCTTGTCAAGCATTTCCTTTATCTACAACTTTAACTCTACTAATTATGGAGTGCTCATCCTATAAGGTGCCTTGGGTGTTGGTGTTTCCCATGGTACCAACTCAATAAAAAATTCTACTTCCATGTACGGAGGCAACTATGGAATATCTACTGGAAACACATCCTAAAACTGTTGCAATACAAGGTACCTCTTAAATATTTCTGCATCCTCAACATCTTTACCCTTACCACTGGAGATAGGCACTACAAACATCACACACCATTTTCTGCAATTGTAATTTAGCCTGCATAGTTGTAACCATCCCCACTGATGTAGGCTTCTTCTTCCCCTGCAAGATTCTCTTCTCTCCATTATCATCCAGGAATTCAATAGCCTTGTCATAACAATCTAATTTGGTCCTGTGAAGTTACAACCAATCAATACCCAAAATCGTACTATATGATCCCAATGGAAGTACATTCAAATGTTTTGTTGTAGGCATACCATTCAACTCAAATGCACAAGCTATTACCCAATGATAAACTCTCGTCTTTGTACATGTACCAATTGCACTATCCGAGACTCTGCATGCACCTTTTTTTCTCAAGCCACACTTATCCACCAGGTCAGTATTATTATAGCTATAATTAGATCCAAGATCAATCAAAATATAAATAACTTGATCACAAAGCTTACCATCGATCTCAATGATAGATTCTTGGTGATTCGCCGGCCTATTTTCCACATCCGCATAAATATGAGGAATACTATGACCAACATCCCCAACTATTTGTGCCTCCTGAACACTATATGTATAAGACATACCTCCCTGGTACAATGGACAATCCTTCTTACAATGATCTTTGCCATGTATCCAACACTATAACGGTGCTCTACTATCACCTCTAGTCTATTTCTCTCTAGGCTGTGACACATGTCCCTTCTCAAATGCAATGAACTTCTTGTAAGGAGAAACATTTTCTTTCTCACTTTCATTTTGAGGTCTTCCCCGCTTCAGTATCCACTTCCCTTTTACTTTCTCATTTCCCTTCAACTCACGTTTACGCTTAGCTTTTCAATTTCACTGCTCATAACAATGCTTCAATTTGCGGATGGATTCCTCTAGCAATATAGGCTCATCAAACTCAATCTGATCACTATATGTTGTTGGAAATCCACTGATGAATCTCTAAATCTTAGCCTTCTCCTCCTTGAGATATGGCACATACCTCAACAACTCCAAGATTCTGCTAGTATATTCATCGTTTTTCATAGGACCCATCTGTAGCTCATAAAAATACTTAGCTCTATCATCATAGTACTTCTTCGATAAGTACTTCTTGAATATCCTCTTGAAATCATCCCAAATCAAGTCTTATTCACAAATTCCCTGGACATTCTTAACATCTTCCCACCATGTATTTTCTTTCCCTTTAAGACTGAAGGTCGTTTTCTTGGCTTTCATGTTCTCTAAATAGCTATGCAATCTAAATAATTTCTTTATTCCAAACAACCATGCCTCTACATCTTCTGAATTCTTCATTTCACCATCAAATGTAGGAGGCTTCACCTTCTTGAACTCCTCAACAAAATACTCACCCCTCCTATAAGGATGATGACAGTGATGACTGTAAATATGTCTCCTATATTAGGAACTAGAATGATGCCCATACATACCAATCCTCCTATCAGGTGTATCCAGTGATCTACCACCTCTAACTGTGTCCCCACTATCCAACCTATATCCAGACCGAGATGTGCTACCATAAGCTCCATTATTTTTCTCTTCCTACTCTTGACTGATTCTCATATGTCCTTATTTCTACAATGTTGATAAGCTCTAAAATATTGTTGCATTAACCTCTACCTGCTTCTCATGAGCCATTGCAAGTATTCCCTAAGCCTCAACCAACCTGTCATTGTCTTCTTTGCAACTTTTGATCTCTAACCTCGAGCTCCTCAATGTATCTTCTATACCAGGAGAATAATCTTCTTTGTGTTGTCCAATTGATCTGAAGGACGTGTCACGAGACCTATAGTCTACCATTTTTCTTATGATATTGAATTATGTTCTTCTTGTAAGTATACCATGTCAGATAAACCAAATAGATACCAAAATCAAATCCATACCTTAGTGATGTTCAAGGGAGGTTTATCCCATTTACAAGATCATTCCACATTAGCATGTACATGTATAATCATAACCATATCCATTTAATAACATAACATCACAACAACATCATGCATGATCGTGCTGACTATATACCCTTATCCCATGCATGAAAACTATAACCTTGACAACATCAGACTTACCCAAAGAGAGAGAAACCATGCTCTGATACTACCCTGTAACACACCTCCTCTCACATCTACCCACTTTTACTGGCTTACCCAGAGAAAACATGAGATGAGGAGCTACTATGATATGACTCAACCTCCTAGATGACTTGAAGGAAATCAAATCAGCACAACTAGACCTCATTGACTTCTCTCATGTGCCACAGGACCCCCAAGAGTAACCCAACCCTCCAGGTGTCCAATACCTGAGACAACTCACCTTTTCCCTTACCTATAGCCCCACACGCTCCCTTTCCAAGGCCTCCATGCAACTATGGGTTCCTAGTTGCTCCCATAGGCTTGTATCAGTGCGACTATGGCCTTTTTCTGCTAGTGTTGTGCCAGTGACTGCAAGAATTAAGGTTATTTTCTAGTGTTGGTGCTTAGCCTCTAACTAGAAACCTATGCAACTTCCAGAACTCATAAAATTCATGAGGAAAATGCTTGTAAACCAAAAACTAGAAACAGGACTTGACCTGGCCATCCTCAATCGGGACTAAAATTCTATCAAACACTTGGCAGATATGCAATCTATAGGTAATGAATGCAAGTATGAACATAAAGGACTAAAAACTTATCTTCGGTTTAAAAAGAAGGGTCACTACATTCTCTCATTAGCTATCTTAATAGCAATTAGTTCTTGCATCCATTATTTATTCATTTATAAGTGAAAACATGAAAAGATCCATTACTAAGATCTTTCATTTACCCATGCTTATAACCAGCATATAACCAGATAAATAACCATAATAGAACAACCATTAAAGCCACATAATAACCAGTACATTTCCTTACCAAAAGAAAGAGAAAATTATCTTTGATTAACCATAGCCACATATACCAATTGGGTTTGGAACTTCCACGTTCCACCCAACCATAGATTGGTTGAGCCAAAACTCTTTTCATCCAATCACCATGTGCCATATTCCAAGCATGAATGTGGGATCTCATGGGATAAAACAATACATAAACAACCAAGGGATCCCATAGGTTAAACCACCTCCACCCTCACCATACCATGAACTCACCTAACTAGTGTCGAGATCACAAAACCAAACTAAACTTGGATGCCTCATAATTTCTTCACCATCCTTGAGGAATTTTCTTGTCTCCACCCTCGGGCTTTACTATGTATCCCACCATTACTGGTCAAGGGATTCCTAGGCCTTTGGGAATTTTCCTGAGACCACCTCACCTCGGATTATGAAACCATATGGAAATAAAAATATCAAACCAAGAATAATCCCATCAAAACATGGCTATCCATAAATGGCAAGGCTAAGCTAAAATCCACTACCAAATCCCAGCAAAATCCATCCCAATGGCAAAAAAAGAACCATATTACAGCATGCACATACCATGCATGTCAAAACTAGCTAGGAAATCACACATGCAATCTGTTACCTACAAGTATTCATGTTGAAGCTGCTTGATCCTTTCCTTCCTTTGCTTTCTTTTTCCTTCTTTTCTTTTCCTTTCCTTTGTTTGCTTACTTTCTTTATTCTCTTGATGATTTTTCCTCTATGAGACAAATTCTAACACTAAACTTACAAAAGGATGACAAAAAGCTACCAACTGATGCTCTAAGGTATTTTTATTGATGAGGCCTCTAATTTATTCAATTTTCCATTATTTTCCTTCATTTCCTCTTCACATGCAAACTCTAACCTTTCACCTTTCTTTTCTTGTAATTTCCATTATTTTCATAAATAATGTGCCAAAAATATCTTTTTTCCTTTCCAAATCGTTTGCCATTTCCTTTGCCAATTTCCCCTTAGCTAGAAAACACAACAATTAATGCTCACTAGGATAGTTTGCCCAACATTCATCTTGGAATACGTGTCCCTTGCCCATGGTCTTATTTTACCTTTATTAACTTTTATTACATCAACTTTTAACCCAGGATTGTTACAAGAGTTTAAGAAATTCTTGATTTGTCTACTCCTTCCACTCTCATTTAGTTATAATGCCTGCAAGGGAGGGCTAACTTTCTATGCTGATTCATCCCTAATTACCCCGATATTACTAAAGGTTTTACCTGATTATTTAAAAAAGGGGTTCCCTTTCATTGGGATGATACTGCCTAAGAGGCTTTTGATGCCTAGAGAATGTATTAGCTTGTGCATCATTATTGTATCCCCCTAACTATCACTAAGATTATTTCATATATCTTGTTGCATATGTTACCATTATCACCATGTTATTGGTAGAGGAAGATGACTTGAGTGACTAACATCCTATTTACTACTTGAGTCATAATCCGATGGATACTGAGACCAAATATTCTCACATTGAAAAGTTAGCTTTGGTAGTCGTGCAAGTTGTCTAAAGGTTTCGCCACTATATACTACTTCGCAATACTACTATCATTTCTGATTGTAAACCCATAATTTATGTATTGTTGTGTCAACTGCTTGGGGGGATACTCAAAGTGGATTGTCATCCTCAAAGATTTCGATGGAATTAGTTAAATCCAAATCTAAGGAATCATTAGTCTTTGCAGAATTGATATCTGACCTTCCCTCTCCTGATTCAGAACCAACATCTGGCGATCTTATTCCTGATGAAACGTTGTTTCTGATTAATTCCTCTCATCCATGGTATGGAGATATAATCATTTATCTCCAAACCCATAATTTATGGCCTAGAGCCACTCATTACGATCAACATTGTATTTCATACAAATCTTGTCACTACAACATAATTGGTGATACTCTTTATCGTCATGGTGTTGATACAATTTTTCAATATTGTCTCACACATGCAAAAGTTGAGAAAGCTCTAAATGATTGTCATGTTGAAGCGTATGGCATATATATGTCTAGATATCCTACCACCCAGTTAATCCTATATGTCAGTTATGTTTGGCCTACTATGTTCTGAGATTGTATCTTAGCAGTCCAAAAGTGTCATGTAAGCTAGATTCATAATTGTAAAGTTCATGCTCCAACTGCTCCATTACATCCAATTGTCGTTGTTGGACCATTTTCCAAATGAGGTATTGATTTCATAACATGTAACCCTCACTCGACCAAGGGGAATGGTTATATACTTGTTGTAGTTAACTATTTCACTAAGTGGGTAGAGGCGATTCCCACATATGACAAAAGTGGAAAAAAGTATGCACTCTTCCTTTTTAGAAGTGTTATTACGAGATTCGGTGTACCACAAGCTATAGTCATGGACAATGGGAAACATTTTCTTAATTACATGATGTTTGAATTAAATTCCAAGTTGGGCTTACGGCATGACATCTCAACTCCCTACTACCTACAAGCCAATGGTCGGGTAGAAGCCATCAACAAATATTTTAAAATGATGCTTCAACGAATGGTAGGGAATCAGAATTGGCATACCATCCTTTTTTTGGATTTGTGGGCTTACCACACCTTTGTTTCTACCACGATCGGATTCACACATTTCTAGTTGGTGTATGGTATGGAAGTTGTTCTTCCCATCGAATGTGAAATTTTGTCACTAAAACTATCCATCGAACTTATTCCCGCTAACTTTGTCGAAAAAGAACCTTTTTGCACCCAACACATCTAGATGAGACTCATCGTGATGCCGCAATGGCCAACAAGGCTCATAAAATACATATCAAATCATAATCTAATCAAAATGTCAAACCACATGTCTTCTCGAAATGTGATTTGGTCCTTTTATATGGCGAAGAAGCAGATAAAGTAGGGGATGGGAAACTCAAACCCATGTGGTTAGGTCCATACATAGTTAAATGCACACCTTCCAAAGGGCCCTATGAGCTTGTATATTTTGACAGAATTCCCTTATCGTAACCTTGAAATGGTTTGTACCTCAAAAAATACTATGCTTATAATTTTTCTACATATTCATTGTGTACATATTGTATAGGTTTTTGTGTGTGTTTGCAGTGTGGTTTTCTTGAGAGTTGTCTACTAGTGTGTATCCTGGATTACATTTGATTTGTAGATGTCAATGTTCCCTCAAGCATATGTAGGTTATGCTAATGGCATTATCCATACTACCCAAAACCTTTCTTCTGTAGCGTGGGAAATATTGCTCCTACAAATGAGTTAGTGAGTTTGCAAGGAATATGCATCGATCACTCAACTAACAATATCATTGAGTATAGCAAAGTGATTGAATGATTGTCCAATGCCATTTCACATCGTATTTCTCATTTGGTTGTCAAACTTGATTCACAAATAATGGTGCTACATTTGAGTAATGTTTATTCAGTAAGGAGTCCAACTGTGTTACGCATGTTCTTGAGAGTTCACCTCTTAGAGAGACAATTTGATTATATTTAATATAAATATGTTCCAAGATGTCTAAATACATTGATGATGCATTAGCTAATTATGTTTTATACTACATTTTCAACACTTTTAAACCTACAATTATCATCACACATTGTCCAAGATAGCAGAATAACTAGAAAACATCCACAGATTAGAAACTGTAAATAATTTTTTTAGTTTTACAAAAATTATGTCTAAGACACATATGGCTCATGGCTTATAATATCCACTACATGCAAGACAAAATGTGTCTCAAAATCCCCTAGGTGACTAATCTCGATGATGATCAAGATAATATATGACCATGCGAGAAACTTTGTGCAACAATCGTTAATCCGAGCTGGCACTCCTATAGTATATCTTTGTAAATGGATTGAGATGTCATCAACCTTAGTATTCAGAATATTTTAGGTCAAACCCTCTACATGGTGTTAAAAATAGGTGAGTGTCTCTGCAATTTTTGGATCTTGCAGCTCTACCATGTCTGCCCCACCAGCTCCAACCTATCCAAATTGTGGTCACGATGGATAAGGGACATAACCACTCATCTCATCAACGCAATGTTTGCATGAAAAACCAATAGTTAGCCTCTAACACATAGAAAATACAAAAAAAAAAATGTAAAACTTAAAAAACCAAAAAATATCCAAAATGATAAGGCTTTTTACTTGTGTCATCCCACTGCTCTCCCTCAGGTAAGATGAGACCTGGATCACCCCAGAAATCCGCTCCAGAATAAGGATAATCCTCAATCATGATTATATGCTCTTGCAACCATCTGAAGAACATAGGGGAGAACCTCATTATAGGTCATCCTCCATGATGAGCCATTAAGTCTACCCATTGCCTCATGCAAGGCTCTCTAGGTCCAGGTAGCCCACATGATATCCTCTAAGGTCGCAGTACTACTACCCTCTACAAAGAAAATGAAACTATGATATAGTCATATCCAAAAAAAATTAACCACACATTTTTCACCCTATTTAGTTGTTCCTTTACACTATCCAAAAGCCCTTTGCACCAATTGAATAATGTAGGTAATATACACTCCAAAGCATATTGCATCTGGGACTTGGTATCCAAATGAGGAGCAACGCTACCAACTAAGTGTGTGATAGTAAATAGGAATGTTTTGAGGGGAAGTTGGAGAATTCCTTTTATCTCTACCTTCCCATCCTTACTAGGCTAAGAGTTGATATAATACATTGCTACGTAATCTTTTATCATCTCTTTGCATCTCCGATATCTGGATAAGGAAATAGGAGACCCTCTTCATAAAATCCCTGTTAAGAAATAGATGTCCTCAACATCTATTGTGATTGTGTGCTCACTAATTCTAAATAATTTCCCTCATACATCCCAGGCTCTAACTAGATATTGCAACAACTCCATCTGGGCCCTCATATCTAGGATCTAGAAAAACTTTAATAGACCACAGTTTCTTAATGCATTCATTGCTTTTGGATCATTTTTTTCTATAACATATGGCATTTCATGTTCTATTCCTCTTCAACTTAACACCAGTTTCACTTCGACAAACACTTGCAATCAACAAAATAAAAACACATTAAATCATAAATGTGAAATATTTTGGGAAAAACTAACTCAAAATACAAATTTTAGAACCCTTATGTTCCCATATCACTACCTATTTATGGAAAATGCGGCCCATCACACTTACCCTTCTTTCTAAGTGCATTGATCCGTACTTTTTAGTATAAACCAAATTTACCCATCACACCTATTGAAATAGGAAGACTACGTTGAGTTGAGGGAGAAATCTAGTTCTTAAAACTTCCAAAATCTTCCCAAAAAAATGCATATGAAAATGGAAACCATGAAAATGTAGAGAAAGGGGAGATATCTTACCAGGAACTAACGGCCCAGTGAAAATCGTCCATGAAATTGGCCACAATAGTCTGCTAAAGGATTAAGGCAAAAATCACTCAGAGCTCTCCAAAATGGTATAATGACGTATGGTAAAAAACAAGTTACTTTTACCTCTTTTATGCTCAAACTAAGTCATTATTTTAATATTTTTTAATATTTTTACCTAATTTTGTCATTTATCATATATTGTTTATGCTTTTAATGTTTTTTCAGCGGGTAAAATGACATCTCAAAAGCATGGTGTAGGTTATAAATCAAAATTTTAATGCATGTCATTTTGTTAAATGAGCACACTTTTATCGCTTGTCTAGGCTCATAGAACTTATGAAAAAGTAACCCCTGGGAGTCCTCTTTAAGCTATTTTCAGACTCCCAAAATACGAAAATATTTTCGAACACTTGTCTATTTCGAGCTCATTAAATTAAATGAAAGGATGTATGCCTAGTATAAGTTTAACCCTTTTCTGGACTAGATGGACTATTTATGAAAAACAATACTTTAGTCAAACATAGCTAAAAGGTTCTCCTGGGTATTGTTTTATGCCTTTTAGGGCCTAAGGGACTAAATTTACAAAAAGGAACCTCTTGGAGTTTTCTTTTTCACATCTTTTTTAAACTCTCTACACATGAAAAAGAAGTTGACTTATACCTTCACTGGACTCGTAAAACTATAAACAGTGTAGGGCTCGTCAAACATGATGAGACTGAACCACTCCTTCTCAAGGCTTGTTAAAAATACTTAGAATGCTTCATCCAAAGGATGAACTTACAAATCAAATATATGTTATTCTCCTCAGGCTTGTAAAAAATAAAGAGTTACTTACCATAAATGGTGGTGAAATTGGGGAATTAATATATATAAACCTATTTATGGTAGTGAGTCACTCTTGAACATGACACTCTTTCACCTTCATGACTGCTTTAGGTTGGGTAATCTGCTTGCCTCTATGTTGGTCACACCTTATTGAAAGTATTCATAATGGTTCTTTGAGTCAATGTTGTGAACTCCATATAAGTGTCACTAATATGGTCAGGAGAATTCCACCCTCAATTGACATCTGCTACAATACCTTTAACTTTCCTTCATGTCTGCCACCTCTAAACTAGTTCTAATTCATCACATTCTGTCTAAAATATTGATACCTTTTCGTGCCATTGATGGGGGCTACATTAAGACCCTCCTACGATAGGTTGCTTCCTATCGACATCAGCACATTATCTAGGAAGTTGACTTAGAAACTCCCTTCAGTGCCTTGAAAATTGCATATCTCAATGACAAGTCTCCTTGCTTTCGGCGACAAGTTCTCATCATTGACCTTCTACCTGAATATTTTGTATCATGTTCAACTTCAGCTCATTTAGTCATACCTCATAGATTGTGCTTTAGTACCTTGAGGGCTATTATCATTATCGGTGGTTCCTCTTGTAGAAATGAAAAGAATTTTTCTACTACCAATGAATTCAAACTAAAATAAAGAGATATAAATTTCTTCTACAAACTACAAAATAGAAAATGAGAAGATAGAAACGCATGCAATGACATGCAACCATCAAAATACAAGGAACACAATGATTTTACAGAGGAAACAAACTAGGAAAAACCTCTTCATTGCTTTTCAATAATTAGATGAGAATGAGAAACTATTACAATGTCAGCTTAAAGCTCTGAAGCACACCCTATACTATAAAATTGTTCTCTTGTTGAATTAATATCTTTGGCCAACACTTCGTTTATTCAATCCCGCCAAACTTCCTCCTATTTCCTTAATTAATCTTGGAGAAATTGAGCTCCTACAGAATAGGGGAATTCCCTATTTCCTTACACAAATCCAAGGTAATTGATTAATTTCTTAATTGCCAAACCTATACACTCAACTAGTATACAATTGATTATTACAATGTGCCTTTTCCTCCACTCCAACTGGGAAATTCAAATTCCATGCATTTATGGGTTATTTTTGGCTGATTGACTGGTTAACTGAGAGATCAGTGAGTTAATAATAGTCATAACTACTCAACTAACCTTCAATTGACTCAACTAATGACTAGAGCTTAATTAACTAAGTTCATCTAAAAATAGTTAAACTAGATTGCGAAATTTTAGCAATAACTACATGCACAACTCTACTCCAAGCCTACAAACTCAAATTTGCTAATCTAACTTAGTGACAAGGCCATTTCACTCAAGCTAACTACAATCCAATTCATCTTTTTGATGTGGAAAATCAAATTACTCAATTTGACTAAGGCACAAGTCAAATTGATCCTTTCTTGCTACAATTTCTAGCACTCCCTCTTAGCAAGAAATGGATTTTTCACCACCCCTATCTTGCACCCGTGGAATTCAAATTTGCCTATTGACAATGCCTTTATCAAAATATTTGCATCCTTCTCCTCATTGGGAATGTATTGCAACATCATGATTCTCCTCTACACACAATCTCTAAAGTGATGATACATGATATCATTGTGCTTGGACCTGTCACGAAATAATGGATTCTCAAAGAGTTTGATAAAACTCTAATTATCATAATAAATCAATTTCAAATCCATCTCCTAACTGAAAGAACCCAAAATAATTTTCCTCATCCATATGGCCCTGCATGTTTCTTGACTTGAATCCATGTACTCTACCTCTGCTGAGTTGAGTGCCACGGACCTTTGTTTCCGGTGATACAAGGAAAGAGTTGCAGATCTAACACTAAAGTTAGATTTTGAAGTACTCTTCATTTCTGATGGACTCCCTATCCAATCTGAATTAGTGAAGCCTTGGAGCTTCACACCATTTGTCCTCTTGTACTAACCCATAATTTGTAGTGCCTCTGAGTTTTATGATCACATGATTTGCTACCTTCTAGTGACGCTATTCACCATAAATTAACTCAACTATTTAACTTTAAAGCATATGTCAGGGCTTGTGTTCACCAGATACATTAAGGATCCCACAAGCTATCTATAGATGGTAACATACACTGCCTCTCCAAAATAACCATGCTTCTTCCTCCATTTTGTAGCTAGAGGTGTGTCCATAAGCTTGGAGTCCTGCATATGAAATCTTTGTAGTATTTTAGAGCAATACTTCCCCTGACTCACAAATAGCTCTCCATCTCCCTGCCATACCTCCAACCCAAGGAAGTAATGCATCAATCCCATGTCCTTCATCTTAAATTATCTTGCAAGTTCCTCCTTGCAAGAGTGTATCAATTGCTCATACCCTGTAAGTATCAAGTCATCAACATACAATACCAAGATAAGAAACTTGTCATCTACCACAATGTGATAGAGATTGGCATCTACTTCAGTTTAGGGCAATCCCAATCCACTTAGATATGTGTCAATCTGAGTGTACCATGTGTTAGAGTCAGTCTTTACTTCCCTCCGACAGAGATCATTTCTCTTATTGCATTTCATTTTTAGGTGTCTCGCTTGACTCACTCAGTTGCATTCCGCTAGGGGCATGCCATAATCTGATGGAAGGGTCTTGTTATTCATTACCCCTCATGCCTTGCATTGTTGACTCAGGTCTATTCATCAAAATCAAGTTTTAGAGTCACTTACAGCCCTGTTTTAGTCTTTGGATCAGCAAAAGTCATTTCAGTCATTAGGTCTAGGGTTTCACAAATTGTGTCTTCAAATTGTCCAATAATTCTAGCAGGCCAGAGGGAGGTTCTTAATAAGTTTTCATTTCAAATATTTTCATCGTCATATGGATGGATTATGACTTTTCTTCAAAACTCTGTTTTGAAGAAAATTTGACATTTCTTTTTTGTAATAATTTTCAAAAAAAAAATCAGTTCTTGAATTCTTCAGGCGTAGCCCTGGTCTCCTTTGCCAAATTCCATGTCATCTATCGCTCCAAAAAATTGCCAGGAATTTCATCATTTCAGTCAAAAAATCAAAAAGAAAATTTGAAAACCAGAGTTGTATTAAAATGTGAAAATGTGCCAATGCCAAACATTACAAAGATGGGTTTTGGAGAAACAAAAATCAAATCCATGTCTTTATAAAGATATTTCCATGAGGATCAATGTCATTTGCATGCTAGTGACCAAGAGGAAGCAATTCAAAGCAAGTTTTGTGAAATTTGGTGAAATTAGAAGCAACTTGGTCGGCACGGCGCATAGAGCAGGTGGCGCGGCACACTGGGGAGGTGTGGCAAACTGGCAGAAAACGCGCAATGTAATTTTACACGGGCACGGCGCACTCGAAAGGTGCAGCGCATTGGGTATGTGGCGTGGCGCATACAGTTAAAGGCTTGAAATCGCTCAAAATTCTTCTGAATTGCCAATCATTCACCCGGATTTTCCAAGTAGAGTTTCCGTCATTGCATTTTATCCAAGTTTGTGCTATGATATGGTGTTCCAGGAATGGTGTTGGTCTAAACCCTATCATGTCAAAGCTTCATATAAAAATGGTTGCCTAGGGTTTCAACACATGTTTGTCACCAAATTTTTACTCCTTCTATCATTCTCTTCCCCCTTATTCCATTTTTTGCTCTGATTTCACCGGCGCCCGCCCCCCCCCACCCTAAAAGTTACTAAACCCTTATGCTAAATCCTTATTCCCAAGTTTTCAAATTCAAACCCCTAAACCCTAATCATATACATAAAATCCAAAATCCTCCCATATTTCCCTAATTAAATCTATCCCAATAGTCCCTAATCCCTCATATTTGTTTCCTCTATCCTAATAGTCCCTTGTTTCACTTTTGCCCCTTGGTGGCAGAGTTCAACCACATCACAAAGAGCAGTCCAATACAGTTTCATTCACCAGCATCTTTATTTCCAAGGAAATTTGTATAGCAGCAGTTATGTCATCCGGTCATTCATCCAATTATGAAGTGGAGACCCAAATTGACTCACCCATCGAGGGACATGCACCCCGGAGGCCTCATAAAGGTGGCAGACATGTTAGAGAAGAACCAACCACCCTTGTAGAATTGCAGGCCTACCCCCTTGTTGTCTCTTGTTTCCAGTTTCAGTCATGTTATGAATTTTGTGAGGTTTCTACTGTTCAAGTCCATCATGAGTTGGCTCGCTTATTTGTACTACATTTACATGGTGATCGAGTTACTTTGGCTGGTGTCACTTTCACACTTACACCAGATTCTATCTCAAGAGCAACCGGCATACCTAATATTGGAGAGCCATGGAACAAGAGGCAAAAGTTCGACTGGAAACATTATGAGCCATATATTAAACCCGGTTTCTTGAGGCAACTCAAGAGAGTGTTCCCTTTCCGATATCTCAAAGATGAGTATGCTCCACTAATGAAATTAATCATGAAGTATTTCAGTTGTGAAGGTCATTTCTCCCGATTATATGCTTATCATATCAGGTTGCTCATGCACTTCACCCGGGTACAGATGATGAACATCCCATATTTCATATGCCGAAACATAGAAAGGATGACCATTCTCGTGAAGCACAAGACCCCTCAGCAGCAGTTCAACAGTATTTTCCATTTTGCTCTCATCAATATTTTGGTGGTTCATCAGCTTGGTTTACAAGGCATCACTTGGGATGATTTCATCTCTCGTGACATTTTCAGAGCTTCACAGGGACCTCCAGAGGCTGGGCATGAGACAGGTGGGCCTTCTCATCAGCATGAAGGCCATGATCCACATACTGCTACTATGCCAGTTTTTATTACTTATCAGAAGGGCACGAGGCAGTTATTTGCAGCTGCAAAGCGAGTGTTATCTCCACCTGGGGTGGAAGGGGCCTCCCTTTCGACATCAGCACTACAAGTATAGGACCGAGGCAAGAGGCCAATGTAGGACAAGGGGCCTTCAGGTGAGCGAGAGTTTGACTTCATTTTCATTCAGGATGATGTTACAGACATCGGCTCGTAAAATGCACATCTTAGAGAGATCATCCAGGAGCAGCAAACAGAGATCACAGCCTTGTCCCTCGACTTGGAGAGGGCTAAGTGGACTATGAAATACTTGGAGCAGAGGAACAAGCAGCTTGAAGATCAGTAAGCAATCATGGAGTTACAAAACATCCGCGAGAATCGCCAAGCTACCTAAAGGAGGAGGATTGAGTTCACTACATTGGAGCAAGAGATTAATGATGATCGGGAGTCTTGGCTCGAAAGAATCAATATCCACCTGGAGAGATTTCTGGAAAAGTACGATAGGGACAAAGCATTGTTGAGACACATGGCTTTCCATTATAGGGCGTGAAATATGAGTTCCAAGGCACGAATAAGGAGTCTAAAAGCGAGATTGAAGAAGGCAATAAAGAAGCAAATGAGGCAAAAGGAGCATGATCGTCTTCAGATATTGGTCAAAGCCTCTTTAGCCCAGCATGACACTTGATAGAGAAGGTACAACCCAAATTTCAAGAAATTTGGAGCAATTTTTGCATTTTTGAAAATTGTTGCACTAGAAAACAGGTTTTGCCTCCCTACGCGCCGCGCCACGTGGCACTCAATTTTGCTAGAGGGCTCCAAATTGCAAAAACTTTATATTTTTGGATTTGGCATGAACAATCATGATTGTTGGTGCATGACCAAGAAATTTGGTCAAGTTTTGAGACCTCAAGAGGTTAAAAAGACTCAAAAAAAGGACCTCTCTGCCCCTGTTTTGACACACAGGACGCATCCTTGGGAGATTGAAGTTTTGGAGGGGCAAATGGACACCAAATTGAAACATACCACTTGGGTTGGAAAGTAGATAGGAAGGGATTTCCAACAAGCTATCATGAGATCAATTTGGACTTTGGTAAGGGCCTAAAATTCAGCTCCAAAGTGGCACGATGCATAGAGAATCAGGTGCAGCGCATAGAGGATTTTTGCCAAATTTTTTATTTTTCAGCTCAGAAATTCAGCCAGTTTTGACTAGTTTTGCTTTTT